>OY998236.1:8649515-8942015 GCA_963922035.1 Amblyjoppa proteus | reverse complement strand
TGCGTCACAGTATTTATCTCAAATATGAAATTAATATTTTTTGTCAATTAGAAATTTTTTTTTTTTTTTTTTTTTAATATAAATTTGTATTTATTTTAATGTCATTTATTTTTGTATTTATTTTTTAATGTATTTATTTTTTGTCAATTAGAATTTTTTTTTTTTTTTTTTTTAATATAAATTTGTATTTATTAAAAAATTGTTGTTTTTTTTTTTAATTAAATCTCTTCAAATCCGACGGACAGTCCAAAGTAGTGTTTATCGGAATAACGTTTACTCGATTCGAGGACTCATTTGCCGGCAACTGCATCGAATCGCTGATATGTTTATCTCGTCGTTACCCTGACATGTTTCCTCCGCCCGGATATTTTTGGCATCGCATCGCTTCCAAAAGTCGAGCCAGTTGAACGCTATACTAACCGGACGTTCAATCTTGCAGCGCAAGTCGTACGAAGCCACGAAAATGTAAATATATTGAAAAAAAAAAATAAAAATAAAAATAAAAATAAAAAAAAAATCATTTTTAACATTTCTTTTATTTCATACGTTAAGAGAAATAAGAATTTTTCTTTGTATCTGTAATTTTTTTTGTTTGTTTTTTTTTTTTTTTTGCCAAAAATTTTGCGCTCCTCTCTCATTGATGAAACCGAATGGGCCTTCGGTCGGAGCCAATGGAGCTCCCGAACGCATGCAGTGATATTGTACTTGAGAGGCCAGATGCGAAGAATCTCGCGGAAGGTAAAAACACCTGACATCACCGTCGGGAATATAATGCGTCCGACGCTGCGAAACGCCGCCGTTAGAGACTCGAGTTTCGTGCGTAACACGAGTTGGCAAACGGCTGTCTAAATGCATTTGCCGCGGTTCGAACACGCAGAAGGCTGCCTCGATTTACACCTGTTTTCTAAGTCTTTCGACACCTCTAGTTATTATGCCAATCGTTATGGGCAGCTTGCGAATAATAATGATAATAATGTACAAATGTATTTTTTTTAAAGATCTTACGGAACAATGGAGCGGAATTTAAAAAAATCAAACAATTCTTTCCAGGAAATTTGACAATGATAATCACAACGATAATCACTATGATAATCACTATGATAATCACTATGATAATCACTATGATAATCACTATGATAATCACTATGATAATCACTATGATAATCACTATGATAATCACTATGATAATCACTATGATAATCACTATGATAATCACTATGATAATCACAATGATAATCACGACGATAATCACGACGATAATCGCGACGATAATCGCGACGATAATCGCGACGATAATCACGACGATAATCACGACGATAATCACGACGATAATCACTATGATAATCACTATGATAATCACTATGTTAATCACTATGATAATCACTATGATAATCACAATGATAATCACAATGATAATCACAATGATAATCACAATGATAATCGCGACGATAATCGCGACGATAATCGCGACGATAATCGCGACGATAATCGCGACGATAATCGCGACGATAATCGCGACGATAATCGCGACGATAATCACGACGATAATCACGACGATAATCACGACGATAATCACAACGATAATCACGACGATAATCACGACGATAATCACGACGATAATCACGACGATAATCACGAGTATGATCACTGTGATAATCACTGTGACAATCACAATGATAATCACTATGACAATCACTATGATAATCACTATGATAATCACTATGATAATCACAATGATAATCACTATGATAATCACTATGATAATCACAATGATAATCACAATGATAATCACTATGATAATCACTATGATAATCACAATGATAATCACTATGATAATCACTATGATAATCACTATGATAATCACAATGATAATCACTATGATAATCACTATGATAATCACTATGATAATCACTATGATAATCACAATAAGATCGGTGACGCAGTCGGTATGAAAAGCCAGTGAAGATTGTTCAAGGCTACAGTCGGTCAAAAGTGAATTCGACAGGATACATATGACGATTGCTCATTCTGTACGAATACATGTTTGCCCGTGTGTGGTCGGTACCACTGGAACAAGAGTTCATTATAGTTACTAACACACAACGCGGCATTTAACTTCCACTTAATGTGAATATATTTCAATTAATTTTTTGTTTCAGCCGACTTATCAGAATCGCGAGGCTATCGAAGAGACGATAATGAAAAGCACGAACAACGCGGCTGCCGGTGGACAATACATAGGCCAGAATACCGGTGGCGGAGGCGGTAAGATGCCGTCGCTGAACAACAATCTATCCGAGCTCGATACTTTGCTGCAAGATTTGAGTAACGCCCGTTACAACACTCATTTCCAAGAGCGCGGTGAGTGGCAATTTTTACATTCATTTTTTTTTTTTTTTTTTTTTTTTTTTTTTTTTACATTAAAAAAATACCAATACCCCAATCCCAAAGCGATCCTATTGCGTTTGTGCTGCTTTATCGTATGTCACTTTCCCGTGTTATTTTTACAGGTGTTATTTTTTGCCCTGTGTTACTTTTGAGGCGCGCGTTAATTCAACGTGTTAAAAATTGTCAATTGCAAATATTGTAAAAAAATTTCTCTCGCCCCTTGAAAATAAAACACACGTGAAACTAACGAGCGAAAGATCAATTTTTTCTAAACTACATTTCGATGCTGTTGCGAGAGGAGTATTTTTTTTTTTTTTTTTTTATCCGCTGACGCATAAAAAAAAACTATTTCCGTCGCAAGTTATTTTTAAGTGTGCGTGTTGTTTTTTTTTTTTTTTTTTTTTTTTTTTTTTTTTTTTTTTTGTAATGTGTAATGTTTTGACGCGTCTCATTTCTCGTTCGTCACTGTGACGTGTCGCGAAAAGAATTTCGAAGCAAAAAAAAAATACAACGACAATTTCGTCCAATCGATGTGTCGTCGACGTTGCGTACAAGTTCGCGTGCAAAGTCAATTGAGCAACGTGGAAGTTGAACGTTAGACGATTAAAATTCGCTGGCAGTTCGCCACTCTCGTGAACATATGTTACAAATTATTTCGCACCGACGTACTCATTAATTCACGGACAGCCCATTCCATACAGCGATCTATTAATAATCGAATACTTTCTATGGTCAAGTGGACATTAATTTTCGAAACTTCGTCGAATTTTTTGACAAATCTATTTTAACGATTTTGTTGCTCGAGAGCTTTTCAGCTCCGTGCTCGCTCGCGCCTACCTCGCAACTCGTGGCCCCCCCTTTTTCCTCAGACCCTCCTCGCAGAACGTCGACTGTCAGGACAACGAGGAGACTCCGAGACTCGAGACAATTTAAATTTTCGCCATAATGTCATGAGAAATACGCTCGAGTCACGTCGAATTAAAAAAAAAAAAAAAATTTATGTTAATTTTCCTTCAATTTCAATTTTCTTTCAATTTCAAGTTTCTTTCAATTTCAAGTTTCTTTCAATTTCAATTTTCTTTCAAATTCAATTTTCTTTCAATTTCAAGTTTCTTCCAATTTCAATTTTCTTTCAATTTCAATTTCAATTTTCATTCAATTTCAATTTTCTTTCAATTTCAATTTTCTTTCAATTTCAATTTTCTTTCAATTTCAATTTTCTTTCAATTTCAATTTTCTTTCAATTTCAATTTTCTTTCAATTTCAAGTTTCTTTCAATTTCAATTTTCTTTCAATTTCAACTTTCTTTCAATTTCAATTTTCTTTCAATTTCAATTTTCTTTCAATTTCAATTTTCTTTCAATTTCAATTTTCTTTCAATTTCAATTTTCTTTCAATTTCAATTTTCTTTCAATTTCAATTTTCTTTCAATTTCAATTTTCGTTCAATTTCTATTTTCTTTCAATTTCAATTTCCATTCAATTTCAATTTTCTTTCAATTTCAATTTTCTTTCAATTTCAAGTTTCTTTCAATTTCAAATTCCATTCAATTTCAATTTTCTTTCAATTTCAAGTTTCTTTCAATTTCAACTTTCTTTCAATTTCAATTTTCTTTCAATTTCAACTTTCTTTCAATTTCAATTTTCATTCAATTTCAATTTTCTTTCAATTTCAATTTTCTTTCAATTTTAATTTCCATTCAATTTCAATTTTCTTTCAATGTCAATTTCCATTCAATTTTAATTTTTTAAAAACAAAACCTCTCTCTTCGTTATTCCCAAAATATCTCGTAAACGGCGCGTTTATGAGCAAAAGCTGTCACGAGCAAAATTAAAGAGAACAAAATTCTGCACAAGAAAGGTCATGTTGGATTTTATCGTCGGAGCGATATTTTCGCGTCTAGAGTCACGAGAAATCGGCACTGAGGATATCGTCGCGAACGTCGTCATCGTCGACGTCGCTCATAAAAAAAAAAAAAATTTTTTTGATTAAAAAAACCAAATAAAAAAAAAATCAAAAAAAATCAAGAATGCATTGAATTTATTTTGTTTTTTAATAGAAAAATTTCCATTAAATTTCAGAGGCTCTGGTGTCTTCGGGCGGCGGTCTGAACGGCGGCGCAACGAGTCCGATGCTTCGATCGCCGAGCAGCCTTTCCGCTTCACGACCCACGGTCGATTCTCTGCTCGAGGAACTCAGCACCGCTGTTCCCAATGGGTAATTCTTTTTTTTTTTTTTTTTTTCATCGTCAAACATTGTACCGATTTGAAAAAAAAAAAAATTTTTTTCCTTTATCAAACACTTTATTGTCATTTTTCTCGATCGATAAAGGTGTAGTGTATTGATCGATTTTTTTTTGTTTCTTTTTTTCTTTATGAAACACTTTGTTATCACTTCGTTCGGTCGATAAATGCGTAGATGTTAAATTCGCCCTTTTTTTTTTTTTTTTTTTTTTTTTTTTTTTTTTTTTTTTTTTTTTTTTTTAGGGACTATCCTCAAGACGGAAGAGTCAAGGTGACGATCCAGGAAACTTCGACCGAAGTTCAGCCGATCTACGAGAGCTATCCCACGAGCCAGCACAACACGCTGAATCGATCGGAGCTGCACGCGAGCTACGCGAGCAACGGGCACACGGCTAGCAACGCAACCAAAGAACTCGACGATCTGATGGCCTCGCTCTCCGAATTCAAGGTAATTATTGGCGCATTTAAATCCCCCGAAAAAAAAAAAAAAAAAATCATACGTGATTAATATAAAATTCGTAATGATTGAAAATTCGTAATTGATTGAAAATTCTTGATTGATTGGAAATTCGTTATTGATTGAAAATTCGTGATTGATTGAAAATTCGTGATTGATTGAAAATTCGTGATTGATTGAAAATTCGTGATTGATTGAAAATTCTTGATTGATTGGAAATTCGTTATTGATTGAAAATTCGTAATTGATTGAAAATTCGTGATTGATTGAAAATTCGTAATTGATTGAAAATTCGTAATTGATTGAAAATTCGTGATTGATTGAAAATTCGTAATTGATTGAAAATTCGTGATTAATTGAAAATTCGTGATTGATTGAAAATTCGTAATTGATTGAAAATTCGTAATTGATTGAAAATTCGTAATTGATTGGAAATTCGTAATTGATTGGAAATTCGTTATTGATTGAAAATTCGTAATTGATTGAAAATTCGTGATTGATTGAAAATTCGTAATTGATTGAAAATTCGTGATTGATTGAAAATTCGTAATTGATTGAAAATTCGTAATTGATTGAAAATTCGTGATTGATTGAAAATTCGTAATTGATTGAAAATTCGTAATGAATATTAAACCATATAGGGTCATGTGTAATTGTATATAAATTTTCACCGGAAACGGCCGTGGGTAAAATTCATTTGTACTAATTTTTTTTTCTCGCACCAAAATTTTTTCCTCCATCATTTCATATTTTTTCTTCCTCCTCTTTTCTCAAGGCCAACCGACCAAACAACGGGATTATCACAAGGATTAACGAACTAGCTCCTAATTTTTGTTGTTGTTTCCTTTTCAGCTCTACGTTGAGTCTTCCGTATCCACCGACGGTGAAATATTCGCCGTGAAACTAACAGAAAGATCGAGTTAAAAAAAAAATCATGATAGAGGATCGATTAATTGACAGGAGAGATCGGACGATTTTTCCATCTCGCTCGCCACACGCGATCCAGCGAATGGAACATCAATTCCAAAACAAAACATATATATATACACTAGGGTGTGTCAAAAAAATTAATTTTTTAAAATTTTCCTCCCATCTTCTTAAACGACAGATTTCAATCTCAAATTGAACCTTGCGAAAGGCGGTGCCTAGAAAAAAATCCTAAGAGGTGCCGCATTTGACGTTTGTACCCAAAAATGCGGCACCTCTCATACTTAATTGTCAGTGACTGCTATTCGCTGGATTTTTTCATCGATGAAAAAATGTAGTTCTACCGGGTGGGAGGTTAACTTTTTGTCTTTTTTTTTTAATGAACACAAAAGATTTCGATTTTTTAATTCGTATGACAGAAAACTAAAAATGTCGAGTAGGATGAATTTGTTGAAAAAAAATTCTTCCCACCCTCCAAAAGTATATATTTTCATCTAAAAAAACACCTCCCAAAAGGTGGTCGTTGACAATTACGTTTAAAAGGTGCCGCATCTTTTGGGTACAAACGTCAAATGCGGCACCACTTAGGATTTTTTTTTGCTAAGAACCGCTTTTCGCGAGGTTCAATTTTTAATCGAATTCTATACTTCAAAAGGGTGGGACCAACATTTAAAAAAAAAATGTCCTTTTTGAGAAACACCCTAATATATACAATATAACGTTTACTTTTCCTTTCGAAAAGTCAAATGTCACCATTTTTATTTTGCTCCGCATATTGATTTCCTTTTTTTCTTCGACGTGTTATCGACCCTGGAAATATCAGCGCTATTTAAAAATATAATTTTCCTTCGATTGAAAATCTTTCCATTTTCATTTAAATTATTTTCAATTAAAATTTTCTTCTCCACATATATATATTTTTTTTCTTCTTAAAAAAACTCCCTTTTTCTCGAACGTCTCACTTTGACTTGAAAAATATCGAAACTATTTTTTAAAAATATATTTTCTTCTGACGAAATAAAAAAAAATCGTTTTTTAATCGACTTTTCCGTATTTGCAGATCCAACACAATAAAAAAAAAATAAAATTGCCCGCCGACCGATTCGTGGGCAGGCCCGTAGGATAATAAAACAGTGACGTGAAAGCCTCGCTTCTCCTGCCCATTCTTGGCTGGCCAAGTTACCGAAATAGCTTCTATTCCACCGGCGATATCGCGGACGGCGCGAGAGACGACCGCGGCAAGAGCTTTCGGAGTAAAACCGACCGGAGAGCATCGAGAGAAAATCGTCACGTTCTCCCACCCGGGAGTTTTTTTCTTCGCCGATATACCTGCGCGTCGAAATTCGTCTTTCGCGATAATGTCCCGTTCGATGTACATCGAAAACGGCAACGAGCCAGCGTCCGGAGCGTGGGGAGGAAGCGCTACGCAGAGGGGACAAATGTTGCTTCTCGAAACTCTCGCGGAGGGAGAAAAAAAAAAAAAAAAAAATTAAACGGCGCCAGTTCGCGCGGTCCACGAAAAAGCTCCTCAGTCAGTCTGCAAGCTCGGCACTGCGAAGTCCACCGAGTCTCGCCTTTACAACCCGCTTTGCTCCGTACGGTTTTAAGATTTCACTCACCAAGATCGACGAGAATTATTATTCATTTTTTTTTTAATTTATTTTCTTTTTTACGTTCGAAAGTTTATCGGAATTTTTTTCTCGGTTTTTTTTTTTTTTTTTTAAATTCTCGCACAATTTATTGTTATTTTTCTTTATGGAATACTTTTCGGTTTGACTGAGACGCTTGGCGTGGATTTTGGCGTGACGCGCTGGAGCGTCGCGAAGGAGTGATTTTTCGGGACGGAAATAAAGAATTTTCTTTTTTTTTTTCTTTTTAGAGGCCGGGAGGGAAAATTTTTGAACGCGGACATTTTTTAGACGCGGAAAGGAGATTTGTACTGTTCGTTTTTTTTTTTGTTCGCGCCTTTTTTTAGTGCTCGGGCAAAATAATAATAATAATAATAATAATACGATATATTTTTTGTTAGGTTTTAATTGTTACAAGGGAAATTCAGTTTTTGGAGCGAAAAATTAAAAATCAGTTCCGATATTTCGTCAGTCAATAGTCAATAGTTGAAGGTCAATAACACGTTCAAGAAAAACCAAGAGTTAAAGGAAATAAGAAAAAAAACCACCCGATCTATTTTTCGTCACTGTTTCATTATTCGATTATTAGAAAACAAATTCAGTTTTTCATTTAAAACCAAAATAAAGTATTTTCAAAACAAGCCCGATATTTTACACGTCAACGTTCAAAAAAACTGAGTTAAAAAAAAATCCGAACAATTTTCTACCACTTTTAAAATTATTCCTCGATTAGAGACAATTTTCAATTTTTTCCCCCAAACAAAATTAACAAAAAAAAAAAAAACCGTTCCCGATATTTCCGAGGGTCGACGGCACGTTAAAAAAAAACCCAGTTCCTTAAGAAAAAAAAAAAAAAAAACCAAAAAAATGAAGATCAAAGATCAGATATTAAGATAAAATAAAAAATAACAAAAAAATTCACTCGATTTTCGAGAGATCGGCTTTTGCGTATTGGCCCACATCGTCGTTCCGCAAATAGCCGCAAAGCGCGCGCCTCGCCCACGCCTCCGGCGCACGGCTCTCCGCTCTGGAAATAATTTTCACCCCCTCAAAAAAAAAAAAAAAAAAAAAAATCTCTTCGAATTCGCTATTTTTGTTCGGCAGATAAATGCTCGCACGCAAAAAAAAAAAAAAAATATCTAACTCTTCAAATTCGCAATTTTTTGTTCGCCAGTCAGATAAAAATGATAGCACACAAAAAAGAAAAATCTCACTTCGAATTCGCTATTTTTTGTTGGTCAGATAAATGTTAGCACGCAAAAAAAAAAAAAAGAAAAAAAGTCTAACTCTTCGAATTGGCATTTTTTTTGTTCGGCAGATAAATGGTAGCACGCACCAGGTCCAGACGGTGACGGATTCCCCGTACGCGAAGCCGAACAAGGCAACGAAGAGTTCGCCGAGTCCGATTATTCAGGAGGGCGGCGGAGCGGTCGGACAGTCGCGAATCCACATAACCGAGACTTACGCGAGCCAGCAGTACCAGCCGCAGCAGGGGGAGAGTCACACGACGAGCGCACAGGCGACGACGCACATTGTCAAGCAGAATCAGTTGGACTCTATGCTAGGAAACCTTCAGGCAGACATGAGCCGCCAAGGTGTTAACACGACCCAGAAGGGCTGCTGCAACGCGTGCGAGAAGCCGATCGTCGGCCAGGTCATAACCGCCCTCGGCAAGACGTGGCATCCGGAACACTTCACCTGCACCCACTGCAACCAGGAGCTCGGAACGCGCAATTTCTTCGAGCGCGAGGGACACCCGTACTGCGAGACGGACTATCATAATCTCTTCTCGCCGCGTTGCGCCTATTGCAACGGACCGATTCTCGATGTAATACAGTCTTTTTTTTTTTTTATTTCGTTTACCATTTTTCTTCTTTTTTTTTTTTTTTTTTTTATCGTCAGTCAATTTTTGTTACAGTCAGTCAATTTTCGTTGCCGTTAGCCAATCTTTGTTACAGTCAGTAAATTCTTCGTTACAGACTGTCAATTTTTTGCTATAGTCAGTCACAATATTCGTTTCAGTCTGTCAATTGTTGTTACAGTCGAGCAATCTTTGCTGCCTTCAATCACTTTTCTTGTCACAGTCATCCAATTATTGTTTAGTCAGCGATTTTTTTTTTTTTTTTGTTCTCTCTCGTGTACTGGAAACGTTAAATTTTTTTGCAGAAATGTGTGACGGCGCTGGAAAAAACATGGCACACGGAACACTTTTTCTGCGCCCAGTGTGGCAAGCAGTTCGGCGAGGACGGCTTTCACGAGAGGGACGGAAAGCCTTACTGCCGGGAGGATTATTTTGATATGTTCGCGCCCAAGTGCGGTGGTTGCAATCGCGCCATCATGGAGAATTACATATCGGCGCTTAACAGCCAGTGGCACCCGGATTGTTTCGTCTGCAGGGTACGGTTCACACGAGAGTCTCGTTAATGACAATGTCTTCTTTCCGTTACAGGTCAACTGGAAAGCCTCTCTCTCGCGAATGCGAATTAATCGTCTAACAATACAAAAATCTCACCTTTTTTTTTTTTTTTTTCTTTCTTTTCAATGAAAATTGAAAGATTTTGAAAAATCTTTTCAATCCAAATTGAAAGTTTTTGAGAAGTCTCTTCAATGGAAATTGAAAGATTTTGAGAAGTCTCTTCGATGCAAATTGAAAAATTTCGAAAAATCTTTTCAAAGAAAAAAAAAAAAGAAAGTCAACATTTTGTAAATCGATGCTCGTTCATTAACAAAAAAGATGAAAAAAAAAAAACAAAAAATGGTCGTTTAGACTGTAAAATTTGCAGGACTGCAAGAAGGCCGTCTCGGGCAAGTCCTTCTACGCAATGGAGGGAAAGCCGGTCTGTCCGAAGTGCGTCGGCGTCGACGACGACGACGAGGAAGAAGAGGAGGAGGCATAGGAACTTCCCTTAGCTTTTCGCTCCGGCGCCATTCGCGGTCTAAACAACAACAAAAAAAAAAAAGCTCGAATATCGCGACCAGCCTCGATTTATCGAAAGACAGAAAACAAGGAAAAAAAATTATTTATCAAGACCCACATGCCCCTGGGGCTCCGAAGATGCGGAGCCTCGAAACCCCGCCGAGTTTTCTCGTCGATAAAAAAAAATGACGCTGGTCTCGTGAAGAGCGAAAAAAAACCAAAAAAAAAAAAAAATAGCAAAGACCGCGCGAGAGCTCGAAAAGCGTGAAAAAAGAAAATCCGACTCGAAAAATTTGTATACCAAACCGATTGCCACCCGGGTACTCGCACAGATGAAACACGAGGGCACGAATCAGAACACTCGAAACAACAAAAAAAAAAAAAAGCTTCGTATAAACACTTTTGTATAGATAGCGAAACAGCGACGAGCCAAAGCAAGTCGGTGCAAGAAACTTGGAAAAAAAATTCAAGAAAAATTGTACTTTGCACTTTGCTCCGCTGCACATATTTTTATCAAATGTACCTCGATAAGATTCGTACAGGCTTTTCGCAATTGAGATTGTTGTACTTTGCCAATTAATAAATGTAAAAAAAAAAACAAACAAAAAAAAAACAAAAAAACAAAAACACAAAGACACTTTGAGGGTGGGGAGGACGAGTGGAGAGAGTTTCTTCTGAACTCCCGGCCCCGTCCCCTCGTCTCGTCGCGCTTCCGCCGTCCGGTTCACTTCGAGCCCGAAAGTTCGAGCCGTATCAGGGTCGCGAAGCGCGACGCGACCTTTCGTCGTCTCAGTCTGATTCGTGCCCGGTTTTTCCGTGCTGTCGCGCGTCGATTTTTCTGCCGAATCGTCGGTTTATAATTTTGCCTTTTTTTTATTAACAATTTTCAAACCTAAAATATCATCGACGTCGGTTTTTTTTTTTTTTTTTTTTTTTTTTTTTTTTTTTTTTTTTAATAGAAATTTCCAAGCCTAAAATATCATCGACGTCCATTTTTTGAATGAGAAATTTCAGAGCCTTAAATATCATGGACGTCGATGTTTTTCTTTAATGAGAAATTTCCAAGCCTAAAATCATCGACGTTCAATTTTTTTTTATGGAAAATTTTCAAGCGTAAAATACCTCAAGGCTCCAATTGTCTTCTTTATGACAAATTTCAAATCGTAAAATATCATGGACGTTATTTTTTTTTTTTACAATCAATTTTCAAGCCTAAAATCATCGAGGCGCAATTTTTAAAAATTTTTTGTGAACAATTTTCAAGCATAAAATATCATCGATGTCCATTTTTTGTTTGTTTTTTTAACGGGAAATTTCCAAACGTAAAATCGAGGACCAATTGTTCTTTTAATGGAAAATTTTCAAGCGTAAAATGTCATCGAAGACCTTGAAAATTTTTGAGAATTAAAATCGAGTCCCGCTTGGGCGCGCTGGCGAAATTCTCCTCCCGTCGGAATGCGCCGCTCGTGGCCCCGACGAGCGATTTTCAGAGACCTCTCCGCCTCCTCCTGGACGTCGTCGTCTCGCGAGTCGCGCGAGGATTGCCCAGCCGTCAATGCCGCGGACCGAGGATTCTCGGCTCGTCGGCTTTTAGACTTTTTTGGAACGGCGCCAAAATGCCACCCGAACGGCTGGCTATTATTTATTTTATTTTTTTTTTCTGCCTCATAGGAAGTATTCTGTGTCAACGTGACCAGTGTTTTTTTTTTTTATTTATTTATTTTTTTTTTAGACCCTCACAGATCTATCCCACAATTGGTGACATTTTGGTACCACTTGAAAGTACGTCTTGGCAATTTTTTAAAGATTTTTTTAATCCATCCATTTAGTAGACGCGTTTTTTTTTTTCTTTGCTTTTTCATAAGCAACATTCTCTGTCAAGTCGACCAGTTATTTTCCGGAGCCGCTCGGATCTATCCCATAATTGGTCACGTTTTAGTATCACTTGAAAGTACACTTTGGCAATCTTTTTTGATTTTTTAATCCATCCATTTGAGAGATGTGTTTTTTTTTTTTTTTTCAAATTCGCATAACTTGAAAGGGACAAGTCGGGCAAAAAAAAAAATCTAACGACAAAAAAGTTGTCTTCATTCGTTAGCTATTTAATGGAATGTAATGATATTATTGCATATCCTAAATTTCGCAAGTTTTGAGCGATCGAGCTGAAACTTTGAACACCGGTCGAGTTATTACCGAAGTTGTTTGGTATCGAATTTGTCGAATTTATCGAAATCGATTGAAGTTATGAATACTTTGTTTTCCATTTCTTTTTTTTTACCATTTTTTTTTTACCATTACTTACCTTTTTTTTATTTGCATTTTATTTTATTTGTTATTTTAAAAAAAGATATCTTTTTTTGTGCAGGATTGCAGACAAAAGTTCCAGGGCGGTTCGTTCTTCGACCACGAAGGATTGCCTTACTGCGAGACTCACTATCACGCTAAGAGGGGCTCCCTGTGCGCCGGTTGCCACAAACCCATCACCGGTAAACGCTTCGATACGAAAAACAACAATTCCAAAGTTAAAAACAACAAAAAAAATCAAAATCGACTCTAAAATCCTAAAAAAAAAAAGAAAAATCGAAAAATACTCCAAAATTAAAAAAAAAAAAAAAAAAATCAGAAAGGTCTCAAAAAATCCTAAAAATGAAAAATCTCTGAACTAATTTAATTTTTTTTTTGTTCCTCGGCAGGTCGCTGCATAACCGCGATGTTCCGCAAGTTTCATCCTGAGCACTTTGTCTGTGCGTTCTGTCTGAAGCAGCTCAACAAGGGCACGTTCAAGGAGCAAAACGACAAGCCATACTGCCATGGTTGCTTCGAGAAACTCTTCGGTTAAAACAAAAGAAAAGAAAAAATAAAGATACTAATAACTTTAGGAAATGGAAACGAATTCGCGAGAAACTTCAATTTTTCGTTTCTCTTTCTCCAGCTCGGGTTACATTGAAAGAAAAAATAAAATAAAAAAAAGTTTTCGCAATAAAAAATATCGCGCTCGCGTCTCTAAAAAAAAAAAAAAAAAGGTTAATATAGTTATATATTTATAAATATAAAGATACGCGTATTAATATCGTTAATGCTCGGTGCGTTCGGCCGTCTCGATCGTCGCCCGAAAATTCATCGAAATATTAATTTTCCAATTTTTTCTTTCTCCGCTCTCCGATCGTCGAATTATTATTTTTTTACTCACGAAAAGCCTGTCAGGTGCTAATAAAAATTAAAAAACGAATCAATTTCCTTTTAATTTCACTATTAATCCTTCGAATAATCGAGCGATGGGATTTAAAAAAATTTTTTTAAGAGGCCTTTTTTTATATAGCTTATGCACGACGATTTTTGAGCCACGATCTTGTTACGTTTACGAATTTATATTGAAGGAGGGAGTCTCGCTGAGGCTGACTTTGCATAAGTTCGACAAAAATAATCGAAAAATTGCAAGTACTTCTTGATGGTATAAAAATCTGAAAAAAAATTCATGCATACTAAAGGTACTGAGAAGATTAATCTTGCACAATAATAATTACAAAATGTTATTAACAAATTGATGAAAAAAATAATTGCTCAACAAATTTGCCCGCAACCCAACTTTTTTTTTTCGTGAAAATGATTCGTTTGTTTTTCTGAATACGCATGAATTTTTTCAGATTTTTCAGTAATCGTTGATTTTTCCATGAAAAAAAAAAAAAAAAAAAAATCAACGATTACTGAAAAATCTAAAAAAATTCATACGTATTCAGAAAAATAAACGAATCATTTTCACGAAAAAAAAAAAAAGTTGGGTTGCGGGTAAATTTGTTAAGCAATTATTTTTTTCATCAATTTGTTAATAACATTTTGTAATTATTATTATTATGCAAAATTAATCTTTTCAGTATCTTCAAGAATTACTTGCAATTTTTCTATTATTTTTGTCGAACTTATGCAAAGTCAGCCTCAGCGAGACTCCCTCCTTAACGCGTCGGTCGCTTCGAATTCACGGATTAATAATCAAACGATTTGAATAATGTGAAAAAAAAATAAATAAAAAAAATGTGCACGCGATAATTTTTCGGCCAAGATTCCACCGACGTTCTTCCAGCCGCAATGATGTTCACGGAAGAGTTAATCCGTCTAAAGTAGCCCCCGATTATATATATATACATTTTTTTTATAGATAAAAAAAAAATTTTAAGTAATTTACAAGAAAACATTTTTTTTTTTCGTGTGTTTCTTTTTATATACGAAAATGTATACACGCAATCTATGAAACTTACGATAGGCGAATATTTACGTGCTATCCATTATCTCGGACGGAAATAACTGTCATAGTTTAACTGGTACTACCGAGTAGTTGATAACAGTATTAATAAAGATTCACTAACTGTTGATTAATGAGAGAAAAAGAAAATGGATGAACGAAACACGAGCTCGCCGAACGTTTCTACGACGTCGGCAAAATTATTTCGCAAAATCCTCCGCCGTCTTCAAAGTCGTGTAAGAGAAGAGGAAAAAAACAAAGTTTTAATAAAAATAATTTTGGAAAGATCCAAAAAAAAATATTGAGCTTTCGAGATTTTTTCTCTGACCTTTTTTTTTTTTTTTTTTTTTAGAAAAAGGAATTTTCAGATATTGAGAAAATTTTTTTTGCGTCCTTTTCAAAAATTTTGTTTGACGCATTGAGCTAATTTTTGGGTGCGGATTGCGAACAAAATATCCTGAACTCTGTCGGGATTTTCAAGGAGCAAAAAAAAAAGAAAAAATTCAAAAAATTCAGGCGACTAAAAAAAAAACACTCGTTTCCATTTGGCATTGTTGTTTTTATTGATGCACGCAGACGACAGCGTCACGATGCTTTATGAAACTCCCGATCCTCCGCAACAACATTTCTTGTCTCAATAAATATTGATTATACAGCTCTATAATTAATTTTATCTGTCTATCGAATATCGTATCAAACTGAATCCTTACGACGAGGCAACCGCAAACTTAAAGTACACCGATTACGAATTAGAAAAAAAAAAAAAAGACGGGAAACATTACAAAAATAGATATTTACAGGTGCGCCGGCTTAAGTCACGAAGATTGCGTCTAAAAAGTAAAAATAAAAAAAAAAACCACAAGCATATTCGACATTTATCCTCGAGTCTCGAACTTTTCGATCCCGAGCCCGAAAAATCCGTCGCCGTGTACAAATATTTGTTCCAAAAAGTCGCACAAAAAAAAAGATCGATCCGAGGAATAATCCGCCCACTGCGTGCAAATTACCCTGACGATTGATCCAAAACATCGACGAATTATCGCCATCCCAAAAAAAAAAAAATATATATCAATTTTTTAAAATATTCAACTACGAAAAAGAAATTTCAATTACAAAAAAAATGTTCGATTACGAAAAAAATTTAGGGGTGTGCGAATAGCGTTTGAAATGAATATTGATATTCAATTCGAAATTTCAATTGAATATTCTAAACTTTGTATAATTTGAATAATTCGAATATTTGTGAACAATTTTTAAAAATTCGAATGATCGAGTATTCATGAATATTACAAAAATTCGAATATTTCGAATAATTTTTATGAATTGGATATTCGAACGACGAAATTCTGACTACCATGCAATCGAGTGCATAAATTGTATTAATTGAATGAAGAATTTCGATTATTACGAAGCTGAAGAACTTACGCTCTGTCGCAAGTTTTTCCCTTTTTCAAATCCAACAAATTCTGTTGTAAAAATCAGTTCGCACTGTTTATCGCGTTATTTATAATGGCCATTACGGTCCATCGTAAACAGAGCCGGGCAGAACACTCGGAAATACCAAAAATACAATATACTATATACGTATTTAAAATACTGTCGAGCTCCGTTCACAAATTAATATGTCAATGAAATAACAAATATTTCTGACGAAACAATTCGTTTACCCAATCGGAATATTTAGACTATTAAAGTCCTTCGAGTATGTTGAATATTCAAATACGAATTACAAACATCCAATTAATGACGAATGATTAAAATTTTCGAATATCCGCACGACCCCAAAAAAAATTGAATTACAAACAAAAAAAAAAAGAAATTAAATTATCACAGTCGGAGCATGAAATTCGAGGATTTTCGGGGCTCTCGCTCGGCTTCACGCGAGGCTCGGGAACAGTTCGGAGAAGCTCTCGTGCCACAGATCGGTGAGGGCGACGTTGACGGCCGAGCTCGGTGGATGAAAGTGTTTCTCGTTGCCGAGCGTTCGCGTCCGCGGCGGCGAGTCGTGCGACTCGTAGCCGCAGTCCGAGAGGTTCGACTCCAGCTTGTAGGAGCCGGAAACGCCGCCCTCGGAGTCATCGGAGTGGACGCTGGAGGGCGACGAGAGCGAATCGGCGAACGTGTAAGCCGGCGACATGAGATAATTTGCCGAATTTTTCTTCGGCGCGTCGTCGACGAGCTCGCGATTTCTGGACTCTTCGCCGACCGAGTTCTCGGTGCTGGAGACTTCCTGGACGCACTCCTGAATCCGCACGCGCTCGTCCTCGCCCGGATAAATTATCGTTATGCAATTCGTTGCCTCGTCGTAAGTGCCGTAAACTGTGTCCATGTCGTTGCTCGGCTCTTCCTTCACCTCAACCTCGCGCTTAAGATTTTGGAAACTCTGGAAATTCTGAAAATTTTTCGACACTCTCTTGACCTCGGGGATCTTCGGGATTCGACGCGCGGACTGGTCGTCCGCCGTCGTCGTCGCGCGCACCGACGGCTTCGGCCGCGTGCAGGACGGCAATGCCAACTTCGGCGACGGAACCGCCGCGCGGTAGCTCAGGCTCTCGAGGGCTGCACCGGCTTCCACATTTTCTGGTGCCGACCCCACCACTCCTTCTGGATCATTAGGTTCTTCAGCGGTATCTTGCTTGATCGCGACCTGCAATGAGATTTAAGGGTGTCAGTCATTTTCGAAATTTATAAAGGAATGGTTTTTTTTTCTTTCTTTCTTTCAAAAGTGCAGAAACACGTTTTTTTCAAAATGAATAATTTTTTCCCAAAAAAATAACGTTTCATCAAAAAATTTATTACGTTATCCAAAAATGTATTAAAAAAATAAAATAAAAAAATGTATAGAGTGTTTTTTTGTGAAACTGCGACCTGCGATGGGATTGGTCGGATTTTTTTTTTTTTTTGTAGAACCTCGAATTTGCTACGATGAACGATTTAGGCATATTTTACCCAAAACCCAACACCAGTCAATAAATCCAAGTATCTCAACGAGAAAAATCTTGAAAAAAAAAAAAAAAATGACAGCAGAATGACCTGTTGATTTGTTCGACAAGAACTTGCTTCCACTTCTGCGGTAACTTCTCGCAGAAGGCTCTCTGCGAGTTCCTCGAGTCGTTCGATGTAGTCATCGCTCTGGAGTTCGCCGAACAGTTCCTCGAGAGGAGGTAGAGAGTCATGATCTTCAGGATTATCGAGGCGTTTGGGCTCAGCGTTGTCGTGTACGGTGCCGGCTGGGCTGCCCCACCCTGCGGCAGAGGGTTTATTGGGGATACGGCTGATCCCAGCGTGGGAGCAGCGCAGCCGACACGGACGCGACAAGTCGAACAGTAACGCTCGTCCGTCGCTGTCGAACTAGCTTTCAATTCTTCTCTCTCTCGCCTCAGTCTCTTCGCTTCTGTTAGCAAACTCTCGTTCTGCGATCTCAGCATCGCGCACTCCTCGGTCAGCAGATCGTTGCTGTCCCTCAACGCCCTCACTGTGTCCTCAAGCTCGTCCAGCTTTGCCTTCTTTCGGTCCCGGGACGTTTGCGCTGCCACTCTGTTCTTTAGCTTCCTGATGAGTACGAAACAAAAAGGAATTAGAAAATCGTCAATTTTTTTTTTTTTTTTTTTTAAATCGTATCAACATTTCTTCTATCGAAATTGTATCAAATTTTTTGTTTACGAAATCGTATCAACATTTTTTTTTCGGATTTGTATCAACATTTCTTTCGAATTGTATCAACATTTTGTTTTAAAATGACATCAACATTTTGATCCGAAGTTCTATCAACATTTTGATAAGAAATTGTATCAATATTTTGATTCAAAATTGAATGGATATTTTGATTCGAAATTGAATCAACATTTATTTTCAAAATTGTATCAACATTTTTTTTCAAAATTGTATCAACATTTTTTTTTCAAAATTGTATCAACATTTTTTTTTCAAAATTGTATCAACACTTTGATTTAAAATTGTATCAACATTTTGATTAAAAATTGTATCAATACTTTGATTTAAAATTGTATCAACATTTTCTTTCAAAATTGTACTTTACTTTTTTGTCCAGTGTTTATTTTTTATTTTTTATTTTTTTTTCAAAATGGCTTATTATTTATTTTTTTCGATTCTTACTTGCGCTGTAATTTTTCTTCCCACGTGAGATGATCCAGTCTCCGTTTCTTCCCTCTTAGCCATCCGTCGGGTTTGACGAGGTCCTCGTCCATGGACATTGAATCCTCAATCTGCTTCATCATCGGCTTTCGGCATTCGACCATTTTGTTGTTATTTCTCGTGGCGAGTATCGAAGTCGTGAAATTCAAGTTTGAATTGCCCGCCCTCAATTCGCAGGTGTTCACGCCACGCGGAGCCTTGCTCAGGCTCTTAGGCAATGTTATTATGACGCTCTTCAGAGTACTCATAATATGCCATAGATAACTTTGTAATCTCGTTATCTGGAACGTTCGACCTCTTCGTTCGCTCCGGCTTAACTTTCTTATTATTTTTTTTATTTCTCTCCTTCCGCCAACCTCTTATCGCAGTCCCGTTTTATCGCCCTGTGTAGAACATATAGATAATATATATCAAGGCTGAATACATATATATATATATGAAGATAACATATAGATAATAATATACATACATATATATATATATAGATTAAAAAATGTTAATAGAAAAATATATTATTATTATTATTATTATTATTATTGTTGTTGCTATTGTCATTGAAATTTAATTGGATTTTACTAGCGCCGCCATTTTGAATTTGGAATTCGGAAGTTCGATCCTACAATTGTAGTTACAACAATGGACGATTACTTTGCGTCAGCCATTTTGTTTTTTTTTTTGTTAATTCAATAAAAAGTCATCTTTGGCCCTTTCCATTAATCGTGAAATTTCCACGAAAATGACTACGTCAAAACAACGGATCGATTTCATTGGTTCATGCTGTGCTACGCCAGCATCATCGTCTGACGGAATGGACCAATAAAATCGATCCGTTGTTACGACGTGATCACTTCGCAAAAATCGGATGTGCTGACCGGAAGTCGTGAAAACGCAAAAAAAAAAAAAACATAGACATAAATAGACTATACAGCGTATCCGGAAAGTTTGTGTACTTACAGGTAAAATTTCGTCATCCAAGGTCGCCGTCCTCGCGCTTCGACGCTCGACTTCCGGTCGCCCCGATTTCTCGAGACCGAACGCGACGGCCTTAACGACGTAAGATCCTCTCGCTAAATTCACTTTCCTCTATAATTTAATATTAAAATTCCTCGTCCGCCGGTTCTCCTGCGCACTTGGCTCTGTCTCGTCCGACACGACGTATCTCGCGGCTCGCAGCGCACTGAGAGGTCGCCGAGTTTTCGACGGCTGGAGATGCGCGCTTACGGCGTGGAACGTCCTAGAAAGCGACGCACAACGAGCTGTCTTCTCCGTCGAGCGTTCGAGTCGGCTCAACGCTCTCGCTCGCTCACGCCGCGCGCTTCGCTGTGGCCGTGTTGTGCGTCACGACGCGAAGCCGATGTGGTCTTCGCCCATTGGCCGAGAGATCGAACGGCGGCGAGCGAGAGGGGGAATCCCCGATGCGTCGCGCGCATGCGCCTCGTCGTCATGGCTACACCGCTCGCAATATTACGGCGCGACTTTCACACACACACACACACACACGCAGAACTCGCTCGACCAACGCTTTTGAGAAAGTACGTTCGCTCTCGTATTATTAATTCATGACCTGTTGATCGACCGCTGCCGGGAGGGAACGGCCGTGCGTTTGCGTGTGTGTTTTTTTGGCCGCGGGCGGAGAGGTTAATGCCGTGTTAGAGTCGCTACTCGAGTTCCCGGTAAAAGACCCAGGCGCACACGAGTCACCCAGCGGTTCTCAATTGACCCTATCAATTGCGTCACTATTATTATTATTGCTAGCGATCGGGCGCGAAGCGCCCGATCGATTATTGATCATTATAACAATTATTTTACTGGCAGCCCAATATTTTCGACTTAAACCCCAAAAGTACGATTTTTCATGCATAAAATTGAGACTTGCAATGTCTCACTGTACTTCATCCCAAAAAACCTGCAGGACACGAATGACGTTGGATTCATCCTCGCGCATCAATACACTATATATGTCGGATATTTTATATCCAAAATAAAGTTTAAAATGACAATCGGCATAGTCTAATATTTCGTGGCACGTCAATGATAAGCCGATTATCTTCCAGGACCAAGAAATGTCGAGGTGACATATATTGACACGTGACAGTTTGCAAAACAATAGACTCTAAAAATCGGAAATCGACCTTTCATTGAGAACCACTGAAATCCGCATCGAGCGACCATTATAGTATTACATTATCGTGTTATCTATTGTTATTTACTAATCATAAATTTTTTTTTCCTAAAAATTCGCATTATCCCGATAAGATTTCATCATTAACGATGCCGCCGTATCTCGTCGAGACAATGATTTTTACCGCGTTGTGGCGATGACGCAAGAGCGCGCGTCATAGCAGCAAGCGATGAGAACCTCGAAAAGTCCATCACTGTAGACGGAATCGTCGAGCGCAAAAAATCTTTTCCTGCCGACGATGCGACGACATAGAGTCATATGTTTTCGATAATCTTTACGGTGTCTCTTTTACGTTGCTATTTTACAAATATAACAGCGTATAAAAAATAATAATTATGAATGTATTATTATTATTGTTATTTATTTATTTAATGCAATAAAATTAAAGTGTATCGAAATATTTTACTGTACGAAGTTTCTTGGAATTTTTCGTCGAGTATGTTTTTTTTTTTTTTTTTTTTTTTTTTTTTTTTTTTTCTCAGCAGTAAAAGACTTTTTCGAGAAGCGAATTATTTTTGGAGAATAAAAATAGTAAATATCATTTCATAATAAAGATATCGTGCTCGAGAGTCAAATATAGACTCGAATGTACTGTGCGGATTTACTGTCCGGAGATTCGTCATCGATCCTGCTGGAGACGGCTGACGAAACAACGTCGAGAAATGTAATTCGTTGCGAAACATCGACCGCGGATTGTTTTCACGTTCATAAATTGCATTCATTTTCACTAACGACAAGTGTCAGATCCGATTGTGTAAAATTTAGAAAAATAAAAAAGTAACAGCGTTGCGCTGGGTACTTAAAATTTACTTAAACAAAAAAAATGTATTTATAAAAACAAGTTGTTAAAAAAAGGCATAAAAGTTGGATCACGTTAGTATATTGTACAGATTCATACATATATGACCTATCATTTGATAAAAATATATATATATATATATATACGTATATATATATATATATATATATATTTAATAAAAAGTGAATCATTTTTCGTTTTTTTATATATGGAAAAAATGTGTGGAAAGATACAAAATTCAAAACACAAAACGAGCGAAGAAAAGAGCGAAGCGAAATACAATGACAATTTCATGATGCGGCAAAACTTTCTGCCGACCGAACCGGGGCGTGCAGAAGCTATATATATATATACATATATATATATATATATATGTATCGATTGGCAGGGCGCGCTCGGCCAAGCGGAACGTAAATAATCGCTCGCCCGGTGGCTCGAAAGGTCACGTACTGGCCATGCAAGTTTTCAATGCCACCGGCAACGACGAAAACCGAACTGATCAAAAATCCTTCAGTTTTATTCTCATCTATCATGCTCGTGCCGAGAAAAATATCGTAATGTAAAATTTGCATATAAGAAAAAAAAAGATGGTCTTCTTTCTTGCGTACCGAAGGTCGGTAAAGTAGATCGCACGCTGAATTAGCGCTTCCGGATTCTTGCATCGTTGCTAAATAACTTTCTTGGCACGGTATAAAATTAAGACTGAAAAAAAAAAAAAACATAAGACGCGACGGGAACTTAACGCGTGTGCTAGTAAAAGCGTTGAAAATCTTAAGTTTCGACCGGAAGTAACTCGGTACCGGAAATGCGTAACTTCTGGTTTCGAAAATCTCATTTTTCTATCGGAAGTGACGTCATACCGGAAATACGTGACTTCGGGTTAGAAAATCTCTTTTTCTGGACCGCAAGTAACGTTGCACCAGAAATACGTCACTTCCGGTCCCGAAAAATTAAACTTTCACGAAGCAGGTTATCAACGAAGGTTCGAAACGATGCGAAGCGTAGAAAAATTTTTTAAAAGCGAATTCTTATACGAACCTAAGTTTTCTTACCAGCGTCACGCAAGAATTCGCTCTTAACCGGAAATGCTTGGTATCCGTTGAAAGAGTTAGTTTCACTCGTGTTACAGTTTCAATTACCGACCGACAAACGGATGTAAAATACAATACCGCCTCCGACGATACTTTGCCGTTTATCCAAATCAACAGAAGAAACAAAAAGCTCAAAAGAAAAGTCTCGCCGAAGGCCAAAATGATATCCACTTCCTGTGTGACTTTTCATTTGATCGTACACACAAGAACCCGTGAGAAAAGTCGATTGCAGTTTTCGTTATCGACCGAGCCCGAGACGCCCGTCCAAGGGTCTCTAAAAAGAAATGAAAGAAATGAAAACATCCGCTTCCGATTAAACGGTATTTTACAATAGTGAGAGCCCGAGCGAAAAGTCGGTTACAGTTTTCGTTGCCGACCGAGCCCGAACAAAAACTCTAATCAACAATTGCTCACAGACATTCCAGCATGCACCCTAAAAAGAACTGAAAACAACCGCTTTCGATCAAACTTTATTTTACAATAGCGAGAGCGAAACGCCGGTTACACTTTTCGTTACCGACCGAGCCCGAATGAAAAAGTTGCTTACAGTTTTAGTTACCGACCGAGCCCGAACGAAAAGTTGCTTACAGTTCAAGTTACCGACCGAGCCCGAACGAAAAGTCGCTTACAGTTTTAGTTACCGACCGAGCCCGAACGAAAAGTCGCTTACAGTTTTAGTTACCGGCCGAGCCCGAACGAAGAGTCGCTTACAGTTTCAGTTACCGACCGAGCCCGAACGAAGAGTCGCTTACAGTTTTAGTAACTGACCGAGCCCGAACGAAGAGTCGCTTAAAGTTTTAGTTACCGACCGAGCACAAACGAAGAGTCGCATACAGTTTCAGTTACCGACCGAGTCCGAACGAAGAGTCGCTCACAGTTTTCGTTACCGACCGAGCCCGAACGAAAAGTTGCTCACAGTTTTCGTTACCTCTCGCACACGCTCTTACCGACCTTACGTCATCCTCAAAACAAAAAAAAAACCCACACCACCTTCCCCTCCCGCCGACGCTTCCTTGCCACGCCGCAGCTCAGCCGAGCGCGAGATCGCGCGCTCTCCCTCCGCGAACTTGACGTTCATCCCGCAGCCTCCCCGCCCGCGCCACCCGGCCGCACAGTTCGAAGAAATAAAACACGCTCGAGTGCGCACCGACGAATAGACAAAGAAACAGACAGCCGCGCAGCGACTATCGAGATACGAAAAAAAAAAAAACAAAGTAAAAAAAAAAAAGAACACGATCGTTTGTTTCGTCCACTCGGGCTAATCTAACACGCCCCTGACGGAACGCGCCGAGCCGCCCCGACCGACCCACGCATACGATATAATTAATCGGCGATTGTATTAAGGAACTCTCTTTCGTGTGCCTCAGGACACGCAAAATTCATCTGAATGGAGAACAACCTAACCTACAAGTTTATGGTGAACGTTAACGGTCTCATACCGAACAACATATTCGACGACATGGCATGCGAGGCCTGCTCGATAAAGTTCACACTCTTCAAACGCAAAGTGAGTCGGCGGCAGGAGACATTTTTTTTTTTTTTTGGAAAAAAAACATTTTTTTTTTAAACAAAATTTTTTTGAAAAAAAAATGTTTTTTCCGAAAAAAAATTTTTTTTTTTCGAAAAAAAAAAAAAAATTTTTTTTGAATGTTTTTTTTTTTTTTTGCAGAAACAATGCAGGGACTGCATGAGGTTCTTCTGCGCGGACTGCGTGATAAAGAGGGGCGACAGAGTGCTGAGCTGCGACAACTGCAGCATGCTGTCGAGACGGCCGCTCGTCAGGTCGCAGGTTCTCAAAATGCGAGCCAAGGATCTCAAGCACTATCTAGTAGCGAAGAAGATCTCGTTGCGCGGATGCGTCGGTGAGATTTTTTTTTTTTTTTTTTTTTCCGCTTTACGGAATCGACTGCTTTTGAGCGAAAGGCACGTTCGGCGAACGTTTCGTTGGAAATTTAAAAAAAAAAAAAAAAAAAACAAATTCTTCATGAATTCGGAGAAGTTTAATTGAAACAATATATAAGTTCGGCGGACGGTTCGTCGGAAAGAATTTTATTTTATTTTTTTTTCATAAATTCAAAGATGTTAAAATGAAAGTATATATATATATGTATATAAGTTCGGCGAACGGTTCGTTGGAAAGAATTTTATTTTTTATTTCTTATAAATTCAGAGATGTTAAAAAGAAACTGTATATATGTATATAAGTTCGGCGGACGGTTCGTCGGAAAGAATTTTATTTGTTGTTTTTCATAAATTCAAAGATGTTAAAATGAAACTATATATATTAGGGTGTGTCAAAAGAATTTTTTTTTTTTTTTTAATTTTCTCCCCATCTTTTCAAACTACAGATTTCAATCTCAAATTGAACCTTGCGAAAGGCGGTGGCCTAGAAAAAAAATCCTAAGAGGGTGCCGCATTCGACGTTTGTACCCAAAAATGCGGCACCTCTCAAACTTAATTGTCAGCGACTGCCTTTCGCTGGATTTTTTTTATCGATGAAAATATGTCGATCTACGGGGTGGGAGGTTTACTTTTTGTCTTTTTTTTTTTTTTTTATTAAACACAAAAGATTTTGATTTTTTAATTCCTATACAGAAAATCAAAAATGTCCAGTAGGGTGAATTTGTTGAAAAAAATTCTTTCCCCCCCTCCAAAAGTATATATTTTCATCTAAAAAAATACCTCCCGAAAGGTGCTCGTTGACAATTACGTTTAAAAGGTGCCGCATTTATTGGGTACAAACATCGAATGCGGCACCACTTAGGATTTTTTGTTAGGAACCGCTTTTCGCGAGGTTCAATTTTTAATCGAATTCTATACTTTAAAAGGGTGGGACTAACATTTTTTAAAAAATGTCCTTTTTGAGAAACACCCTAATATATATATATATATATAAATGAAAGAATTTTTTTTTTTATCTATAAATTCAGAGAAGTTAAATTGAAACTATATATATATATATTAGCGTAATTTTATATAGGGGAGAGCGCGGCAAATTTATATATATATATTTTTTGTTTTCAGAGAAAGATGACTTGGTGAACATACTGATGCAATACGCGAATGGTGCGGAGAGCCCGATGAGCAACGAGCAAACCAACAGCGTTCCGCCGAGTCCCCAGTAAGCGCCCACTATTTACATTTATCGGATTAAAAAAAAAGATATATATGATGAATAAATATTAATTGTATAAATTGATTTCTTCTTTCCTTTATCTTATCAGATTTACACAGCACACAAACGTTCCCAGTCCGTCGCCTCCGAGGAGATCGAGAAGTCCGCCGGCGACGATCAGACAAACGGTCGAGCATCCCGAGCCCGAGGAACCCCAAGAGAGCTCGCCCGCGCCGACTCGATCTCACAACGTCGAGATCGAAGAAGTCTCGGCCGAAGAGACGAGTCCTACGATAAGCACCAACGGCCCGGAGCCTCTGATCACGGTTCAGGAAGTCGAGGAAGTTACCGAGGAAGCTTCGAGCGATCAGCAGTCGCCGATGTTCACGGAATTACCGACGGTGCGATTTAAACACCTTTTTTTGGCAAATTTCTTATTAATTAAAATTCTTTTTGCAATTTAATTGATTGATTGATTGAGTGATTTAATTGATTTATTTGATTTTTTTTTTTTTAATTGTGTTCATTTTAATTTAATTTATTTTTCAATAAATTTCGCAATTTTATTGTATGGTTATATAATTTTTTTTTCACAGTGGACGGGCTCGGTAAAATTGGGCGAGATAAGGGAATGCACAGATCTCGAGTACCTCACTGTAAAGCAATTGAAGATATTGCTGCAAACGAACAGAGTGGATTTTCGGGGCTGCGTCGAGCGAAGCGAACTTCTCGACCGAGCGACGAGACTCTGGGAAGCCTCGAAGAAAAGCGAAGGCGGCGCCGGTAAGGAGCTCTCCTCCGCCTTAAAAAATATAAAAAAAAGTCGGCAACGAAAACTGTGATGAACTCTTATTAATGGTGAAGATTTGAAGAAAAAAAAAAAACAAAATCGGGTTTGAACTGTAAAATCTGTGTGCGCATCTGATCGAATTTGTTTGATCTTTTTCTCGAAAAAAATTCGCACCATTCGGTGAAGTGCGTTTTTGTTTTCGATATCGAATTGGTTTAATGGTGTGCGAATAGCATTTGAATTGAATTGAATTCAATATTGATATTCAAATAAAAAATTGAATATTTAAAAAAATGCATCAATATCAATATCAATATTAAATTCAAATTAATTTTAAAAAAATGGAATAATACGAATATTCATGAATATTACTCGAGTCAAATCATTAACGCCTTTTCTTTGTCAACAGAGCCGGAAGTCGAAGGTCCGTACGACGAGAGTCTTTGCAAAATCTGCTGGGATTCGCCGATTGAATGCGTAATTCTGGAGTGCGGTCATCTCGCCTGTTGCATAGATTGCGGCAAACAAATGTCCGAGTGCCCGATATGCAGGCAATACGTCGTCCGGGTAGTCAGATTTTTCAAAGCCTGAGAGGGCCGACTTCGTTCGAAAAATTGAAGAAAAAAATCCGAGAATCGACAGACTGGCGAATGAAAGAGGAAAAAAAAAGACAAGATTTGCGTTATTGTGCATCAGTTACTTCGATCGTCAGTGAGAAGAAAAGAGCGGATCGAAATCCACTCTATAAAAAAAAAATTGGAGAAAGAAATAGGCGAGCCGTACTAAACTCACTGAAAAAGAAAGGCAAAGATATAAATATAGATTATTATTAATAATAGTGTCTGTTCGGCTGTAAGAACGCGGTGTAAATCTGTATAGGGCGCATTTAGATGTTTAAGATTATTATTGACCGTACAGCTCGCCCGTTGCTTAGAATTTTACCGCGCAATTTTCTCTCTCGGACCCGGCGATGTGTTGAAATTATTTTATCTTCGTAGTCCAGAAAAAAAAAATTAGAAAAACATTTTTTTTTTAATTGAAAAAATCTTAGACCATTGTTTTTTAATGGGAAAAATGTTAGAACATTGTTTTTTAAATGAAAAAAATGTTGGAACATTTTGATATTAATTGAAAATAATGTTAGAAGAATTGTTTTTAATTAAGAAAAATTTTAAAAAATGTTTTTCAATTTTTTTTTCTCGGCGGTATTTCGCAATTTTCGTCGATCGACTCGCGATTGTTTCGACAAAGGTCCGGTTAAGGATTATCATTGAATAAGAGAGAAAACTCAATTTTCTTCTTTTTTTGTTTTCTATTTATTTAATTTTTTTTAAGAGAACTGATTAAAAATCAGGACGGTAACAGTTCTCAGTGTCGTCGGGCTGTACGCATCTGTAGCTATATAAATATAGCACATATATATATATATATTTCACAGTTCGGAACGTGACATAATTGACACGCGAATCGTGCGAAACTCGTGATAAGGGAAAGTAGATTATGCGGCGAAGCACCGAAAAAAAAAAGAAAGTTTTTTTCTCGCAATATTTTCCTTCCTCTTCGTCCCACTGAACGAAGCTCAGCAGGCTAATACGACGATCGTGGTGTTTTTTTTTACACCGATTAAAATGTTAAATTCTTAATTTAAACAATGTTGAAAATGATATATGTATATTTTTTTTTCGCAATTTTCTCAGTGCGTATTGCGCGGCCGAAAGAAGGGAGGAAAGTATCTCGTATAGTTTGTGTACAGAAAGTACGTGGATTTTAGTCGCGCGATATTGAAATTGAATTTTTTCTTATATAAAAAAAAAATAATATTAAAAAAAATAAAAAATTAAATACGAAAAGTTTTCATAACTTTCTGTCGCACCGATACTTCGCTAAATTTTTGTTTGACAAAATGAAACAATGAAATCGTCAGTGTCAATTGTACCATAATCGAGAAACAACAATTATGCGAACAGGAAAAAAGAAAGAAAAAGAAAAAAGTTGTTGAAATAATCCGTCGTTAAGCTAAGTCTGTAAGTTTCGCATACCTGATACATTATCTGTATTGTATTGAAAATTATATATATATGTTTTTTTCTCCGCAACTTTTTATTCAGTGCGAACGTATCGCGTGGCTAAATAGATGAAAAAAGTATCTCGTATATTTGTGTACAGAAAGTACGCAAGCCGAAGCGTGCGTAAAGTGCGTGCGTAATGTGCGATTACGACACTAGTGCGATAAAATTTTTTCTGACGAGTGTTGCAATCACACGACTTAAGAAAGTTTTTCGGAGGTGTATCGTAAGAAATGTTTCTTCACAAGGTGTGGAAGATGGAGTTTTATTTTCCTCTTTCGCACCGAGTGAAATAAAGCATTTTACGCACGCTTTGGCGTGCATAAAGTAAGATCGGTCCGATGTTCGCATGCGCCGGGTATTTTTAGTACACTTTCGCCACTCTCGGCAGGCACGAAAAGCAGCACTTTTCATGCATGAGTTACAAAAATGAATATTAAAAAAAAAAAAAATGTAATAAAAATATTAAGATTTTTCATAGCCATTCGCTGCGTCGACAATTTCGCTAAATGTTTATTTAGCAAATAATAAAAATAAAAATCGTCAGTCTCAATGGGACAGTAGGGTGGTCCGTTTAAAACTTTAATTTTTTTATTCCACTTGACATTAAAAAAAAAAAAAGTGTGAAACATTACGAAAAAAAAAAATCCTCGACAAATCACCGCGTTGTAAAAACATATTTAAAGGTAGCGACTGGCATTTGGAAATAAAGTTTTTATTTCAATGTTTTCTTCTTATTATAACACTTTATCCGGAATTCTAGCACCACACTAGAAACAGTCCGGATTGGCCACAGCAACTCACCGAAAACTGATGTGAAGTCTACATTTCCGCTACTCATCCGACGCCGTGTCTCTGGAAGTGGCCAGATAATACATGATAGACAGAGCTGGGCAGTACTTAAAGTACACGAGTGCTTATTTCGTGCTTAAAGTACGTACTTAAAGTATCAATAGTACATTACGATACTAGTGCGAACAAATTTTTTCTGACGAGTGTGAGTTTGCAGCACGATATTTCACGAGATGCGAACGGGGAGTGTTGCACGCGCGAAGCGTGCGTAAAACTGCACTTTACGCACAGAGTGAAATAAAGTACTTTTCGGTCCTTTGAGTATTATTACTGAGTACTAAGCACAAAGCACTTGTACAGTTTTGAGCATAGCTTCGCTCTTTGAGGAAGCTATGCTCAAAATTGTAATAAATTAGGAAACCATGTGCAAACTACTTTGCACCTCTTTCGTAACGTAAAAAAAATGTCAGTCTCATAACATTTTTTTACTCCCAACCCAATATTTTCTATTTAAATCCCAAGAGTACGACTTTCGTGCATAAAATTGAGTTTCTCAATGTCTTACTGTACTTTAGTCCCAAAAAAACCAGCGGATTCGTGATCAGCGGGAAAAAAAATACGTCGGAATACGTTGCAGTTCATTTTTAAAAAAGAAAAAAAAAATCGCTTTCGAGTCAATTTTTCGCCTTTTTCAACTTTCTGAAACTTCCCGATAAAACGCTTATAGAACTTCGGACAAGACCTTATGTTGTGTATTTTTTCCCGCAGAACATGACGAGCACCTCGGATTTTCCCTAGCGCCATTGGGAGTCGAAATATCGACGTTTGAAAATAACGAAAATCGACGGTTTTCCAAAAGTGGCAAAAAAATTTTTAAATCGTCGTTCACTCAATGTTTTTTTTTTGTTTCAATCGTCGACCAAAGGCTATTTGGAATTTGGAGTTGAAAACTCAGTCCGAGCAACGACACTTCCAATTCCCTAATATTTATTGTATTTTCTTCTTTCTATATCGAGCTACACATCGGATTATAGTCTTCGTCTTGCTTCTCCCGAGATTTACAGTTTATCATTATTTTTTGTTTTCCAACACTTGATAGGTAAATTGGTAAGTTGATAGGAATTACACTAAAAAAAGAAAATCGCGCAACGAATGAAAAACGTTCCGATGTAAATCACGCTAGCGTCAAATCGTAGGGGTTGAAAAAAAAAAAATGAAAAAAATAAACATCGAGAAATCACTAAAGTAGAAGAGAAATGCATTATTCTCAGTCTCGTGCGAGTTAACGGAATTAATCTACATCGCAGAAATCGAAGTTGTGATACATTAAAAAAAAAAAAAAGAAATAAAAAAATGCAACAAATTCTCAACGATTCGTACTATAACAACGATAGAGTGACAATTTTTATTAACTTCGGAGCGGTCAAATTCGGCCCATTTTTTCGTCTTTTCCGAAAAAAACAAAAAAAAATGTTTCGCACCGACATTTATCGATAATTTTTATTTCTTTTTTTTTTTTTTTCTTTGCACAAGAGTCGATATTATTGTTCCTCTGGCGTTCTTTTGGTTCTCCCCGTGCGCGGGATTATCGTCGAACGGTCCGTTTGTTCGAGGGCGTCGACATTGGCGAAAAGTTTTAAAAATTTCGGGCAGGATTTCGCTCGCTGCACGTTTTATCGTTTCTGAAAAAACAATAAAACCGCCCGCGTGTTCGTGTGTGTTTGTGAATGTTTCTCGTTTAATGGATTTGTTAATTTCATCGGTAGAGACGGCTGTTGCGTGTGTCGAGGGGGTGGAGCGATTTATCGCTGAACAGGTGGTGCCATCGGCATTCCGCCTCCCATGCTCGACATCGCCGTGCTCGGGCCGAGCAGGACTTGCTTCTGTTGGGCCCGCTGAGCCTCCTCCATCTGCGATCTCTCGATCTCGAATATCACCGGGGCGAACAGAATCGCCGACGAGCTGAAGAACAACCACGTCGCCGAACAGGAAAATCCGTACAGACCTAATGAAAACAAAAAGAAAAATTGCCGATCGTTAAAAATCGTTATCCTTGCTCTCTCATAGAGGGCGCTGTTTACGTAATAAAAAAAATAATTAAATAAAGAATTTCATATTGAAATAAGAGTTAAACATGTTAATTTTCATTAATAGAAAGAAATTGTGGATTGTCAACAATCGTTATCTCTTGCTCTCTCATAGAGGGCGCTCTTTTCGTAAGAAAAATGATTAAAAAATAAAAATAGTTGAAATAACATTAAAAATGGAGATTTAATCATTCATTGATATAAAAAAAATTGTTGATCGTCAATAATCGGTGTCTTTTGCTCTCTCATAGAGGGCGCTCTTTTCGTAAAAAAAATAATTAAAAAATGAATATAGTTGAAATAACATTAAAAATGGAGATTTAATCATTCATTGATATAAAAAAAATTGTTGATCGTCAATAATCGGTGTCTTGCTCTCTCATAGAGGGCGCTCTTTTCGTAAAAAAAATAATTAAAAAATGAATATAGTTGAAATAACATTAAAAATGGAGATTTAATCATTCATTAATATAAAAAAAATTGTTGATCGACAACAATCGTTATCTCTTGCTCTCTCACAGAGTCTCTGTAATAAAAACAAATAAAAAATTGATATAGTTAAAAAATAATTAAATACTTTAAAAAAATATTCTGGCATATTTGTCATAGAGAAAGGTGTGCGAAAAACGACAAAGAACATTGGATAAACAGTCGCATTGCTATGCACCTTTTGCAGATTTTTTCTGAAAAAAAAGTATATATGAAAAAAAGAAAGTATATATATATATATATGTATATATTCGTCACCTTTGACGCAGCGGTACAAACCGGAACCGAAGTTGTATCCCAAATTGCGAAACTCCTCAGGAAACATCTCTGTGAGACCGACGAGCCTTTCAGCGAGCGTCTCGTCCTATAAAAACCAAAAAAAAGTTTCCTCCTTAATTTTCAACAAATAAAATAAAAAATAAACAACACAAACAAACGATTAAAAATTATCGAACGTAACTAAAATTCTCACCATTGTCGTTAATAAATATGTAATAAAAAATATAAATAAATTAATATTAACGGACAATAACAAAATTATCATTATTATCAATGAATAAATAAATAATCATCATTAAATCAAAATTAACACACGCTCGATCATTTCGCGCAGTTTCCCGCAGCTAAATAAATAATAACAATAATAATTTTTAAAAATCTGCTCCGAAAATAGAAGGATAAAAAAAATCATTACACAAAAATCGATCTCCGTTCTCGGAATTTCGGTGTAAAAAACAAAAGTAAAAAATTACGTAATCGCTGAAACATAGAGCATTAAACAAAACAAAAAAAAAAAATGAATAATCGTGAATTTTTAAAAAACCTTTTCTAGGTTATAGTTCATAACCTAAAAAAGGTCTCTGAAAGCGTAATCGTCGAAACCGCCGCCAATCCGCCTCGTCAACCTTCGATTATTTATTTTTCGATATTTACAAAAAAAAAAAAAAAAAAATTGATCGAGCTGCAAAATTTGCGCCTAAATAATAGGCGAATATTTCGTGGCCGGCGGATCGATCGTGGTACGATATTTGGGCCTGGAGGGGAAGAGACGCAAGGAGGAGGGTGGGGGGGGGGGGTGGGGATTCGTTATACACAATCGCTCACCTCCTCGTCGTCGGCATCGTCCGGTGGAAGAATTGATTTGACTTCGGGCGATCTTACGTCGCTGCTTCCCATTCCGCTGTCGAGAATGTCAATCTCTTCGATCGAAGCCATAAAATACAAAGCTGCAGCGGCTGGCCGGCCTTTTTTTTTTTTTTTTTTTAAAGTATTCCTTTATTTTTATATATTTTTTTTTTGTTATAACTCTATCGAGGCTCGTGCGAGACGGTGGATGGAGAAACTCTGCGGGAAGTCAGCGGATAAGCCCGGAGGAGATTCCTCGTGTGCGCTATCGGCGAAAGCGGCCGAGCGGGGCGAGCCGAAGTTTGCCGAACTCGCGCGAGGCGGCGTTGCCGGTAAATTATGTCATTTTACTGTACTTGCCCGTGAGCATGTTAGTTACCATTTTTTTTTGTCGGGAAATTGTGTTAGTTACCATTTTTTTTTTGTCGGGAAATTGTGTTAGTTACCATTTTTTTTTGTCGGGAAATTTTGTTAGTTACCATTTTTTTTTGTCGGGAAATTGTGTTAGTTACCATTTTTTTTTGTCGGGAAATTGTGTTAGTTACCATTTTTTGTCGGGAAATTATGTTAGTTACCATTTTAACCCGTATATTATGTCAGTTGCAATTTCTGCCGGTAAATAGCGTCGGTTATCATTTTTCGTCGGCAAATTATTTGTTACCGTTTTTACGATTAAATATGGTTGCCCGTAAGTGTGTTAGTTACCATATTTTGTCAGAAAATTCTTTTTTTTTTCACCGTTTTTGCGATTAAAAGATGTTAGTTATTGTTTTTTCCATTAAATGATGTCAGTTACCGTTTCATTCGGTGAATTATGTTCGTTACCGTTTTTGCCATTAAATGATACTATTCTTGTCTGTTACTATTTTTGCCGGTAAATTATGTCAGTTGCCGTTTCTTTCGGCGAATTATGTTAGTTACCGTTTTTGCCATTAAATCATGTTACTTACCGTTTTTTCCAATAAATTATTTTACCGCTTTATCCGATACATTATGTTAGTTACCATTTTTGCCGGTAAATTACATCGACTACTCAGTTGTAAATTATGTTAGTTACCGTTTTTGCCGGTAAATCGTCGTAGTTACCATTTTGCTGGTAAATCGTATTAGTTACCATTTTGCCGGTAAATCGTCGTAGTTACCATTTTACCGGTAAATCGTATTAGTTACCGTTTTTGCCATTAGGTTAACCTGTTTCGTTACCGGTCGTTTTAGCATATATCGAGTTAGATCCACAGAAAGTTAGACCGCTCCAAAAAGGGATTGCAATTTTTTTTATATACTACCAAGCGGTTAAAAAAGGTGCAAAAAGTTGATGGAGGAAGCTAATAAAAACCTACCATTTATTATTGATATTTAACAAAAACGGCAGACAACATTTTTTATGGACTACCAAAACCGACCAAATGATTAGTAAACAATTTTTTTTTGTAATTCTCTTTTGGGAGGTCCAACTTAAAATAGTCCGGGGCGGAGTGAAATAACTTTAATTTCACCATTTGCATAATAGTTTTCTTATTTTCAACTATCATAATACAATAAAATATTTTTCAAAATACACTAATAATGTATTTATACGACGATGGCAGACGGATTAAATAATGTGACCAGTCACCGTATATTGCGTCCAGAGAAACGAATCCCTTCCGACTTGCATTTGCGACAGCTTAATTACAAACAAACAAATGTCTAAACAGAAACGATTCTTTTCGTGAATCTAAGTTCATCAATAATTCTCGAAAATTAAGTAGTCCCCGATTTCAGTGTTGAAAAATGATCGATAATAAAAGTTCATTATAACAAAAACTTGAAAATATTTCAATTTTTCGAAAAGGGAATTAAAAAAAAAAGTTTCCTTCGACAGCGTTTTTCGTCGGTTTTAACTAAATGCGGTCAATTCGCGGCGCTTCGAAACGGGCAAAAATCATCTTCCTCGAATAATAAATATACGTTTATAATTAATCAATTGATATTTAATCACTCGGCGACGCCGCTCACGATTTCTCCAATTTCTCAAACGATTCTACAATTACGTAAAAAAAAAATACTCTTTTTCCCGCCTCAATTTCTATTAATTGCACGTCATTCTCGATTTATAAAACAGGATTCTGTTTTCCTCCCCGACATTTCTTTTTTTTACTATTGATTAATTTTTTTTTATTCATTAAACTTCTCTAATTTAATTTGTTTTTTCTCTATGAGTGTAAAAAACCCGGCGAAGTGCTGTAGGAAAATTGTTGCGCGCGATTGTGGGAGTCGTTTTGTTGCTGATGAGAAAAGGACGATTCCATGAAATCGTCCTCGTCGGTCTCGTCTTTGGCGCTGAGCGACGCGCAGTCCATCGCGCTCGAGCTCACCGTGCCCTGATAGTGAAGATATATCGGGGCTATCCTGTGCTCGCTTCGCTCGAGAACGTACGGATCGAACGGGAAGAAAGTGTCGAGCCAGGTCGCAAAGCGATTGCTTGTCTGGAGAACGGGCAGATTGCTTCGGGAATTGTGCTCGATGACCGTGTAGCAGTAGGCGAGCTGATAGGAACGCGTCACCGTGGCGAAGTGCTGCACCACCGTCGGCAAACACATGCGCAGAGGATTCAATCGGCACGTCACGATTTTCGTCAGGTTGAGACTCTGCATGAACAACAAATCTGAAAAATGGGGGAAAACATTAATTGAAGTGAATTTTAAAGAAAGTCGATAAATGAAATTTTCAAGTTGAAAATTTCGTATCATTTTCTCATAAAAGTTAAACATTGAAAGTTTCGTATCGCTTACTCATGATGGTTCTTTATTCGCGCTGCTTCCTCTACGACAATGCCAAAAATAGAGAAAACGCTTTTTCATAGAGGAAGCTTTGCGAGCAAAGGAACATTATGAACAAGCGATATGAAAATTTCAACTTTCACCTTCTGTGAGAAAGTGAGCTGAAAATTTATATTTTAAATTTTTATGCGGAAGCAATATGAACATTTCAATGTTCAACTTTTATGAGAAAGCGATTAGAAAATTTCAATTTTCAACCTTTATGAGAAAAATTGTATGAAAATTTCAATTTTCAAGTTTTTTTCTTCCCAGAGCAGTGCACTGAAAGACTCGTCGTCATGTGCAAATAAAACGTCGCAACGAAATCTTACTTTTTCTCGTATCAACGAGATCCTTGTGTCTGAATCCGATAATATAAAACATCGCTTGACAAACGGAATAGAAAACCGTGTGAACTCTGACGTCGCTGTTCGCGCACTCCAAACTGTCCTGGGCGGCGATGTAACTGTGCGTCCAGGCGACCATTTCGGAAAGTATCCTCGTTAACGTGCTGTAGAAAAAAAAAAAAAAATTAAAAGCGCGACAAAAAAACTTTACTTATTTATTTAACAATAATAAATTATCTTATAATAACAGATAAATTAATTAATTCATTAATTACAAACTCGATAATATCCAAATTATCGCCTTATAATTTTTTCATGTTTATTTTTAAAAGAAAAAATAACATTTCGATAATATCCAAATTATCGCCTTATAATTAAAAAAAAAATTACCTGATCGGAACGAAAGTCGCTCGAGCGAGGAGGCTGGCGATGTAGGCGACCGCGGACTGTCTGAGAACCGGGGCGACGTTCGGGTTCGATACTTTTTGCCAGAGCCAGTTCAGGAAGGCCTCGACGACGCTGGGCTTGAAGCTGCACAGATAAAACATTACGAACTGCACGTGGTGGCTCGCCCAGGTCGGCAGTATCGTCGTCTCGAAGACTTTGAGTATATGAAGATAGAGCCTCTTCAGCGACTCCATTTCGAAGGTCCCCCGAGGATGGCAAACTTTGTGGACGTAAGCCAAAAACATTTCCATGCAGACGTCCAGGGTGTGAGCGAGCGGATGTCGCCGATCCGACCGCGCGCCGCCCGGCTCGTTCTCCGCATCGTCCTTATCCGTTATCGAGTCTATCTTGAATATCGCGCCGCCTCCGTCGTCGTCCTCCTCCATTCTGTCGTCGCGATAATTCTCGATGTCCGAACGCGGCGCGTTCACGTCCAGGACCACCAGCCTGCGGAAATAAATTTTCTCGTTTATCCGACGACAATAAATGTGGTAGGTGAAAGATTGAATTTTTTTTTTTAATTTCCTTCGACGGTGAAAAAAACTCATTTTTCGACTGGAAATGATTGGTAATACGGACGTGCGAAAAGCGTTTGAATTGAATTGAATTAAATATTGATATTCAATTAAAAATTCGAATTGAATATTCAAAAATTTGAATAATTAAGAAAAAAATGTTAATAACACGAATATTTATGAATAATTCAAACAAATTCGTGTATGTCAAATATTTGTGAATAATTTTTAAAAATTCGATCAATACGCATATTGATGAATATAACAAAAATTCGAAAAAAAATTATGAATTGCATATTCGAATGATGAAACTCCGATTACAATGAAACTGAACGCATAAATTGTGTTCATTGAATGAAGAATTTTGATTACTACAAAGCTGAAGAACTCACGCTCGGTTGCAAGTCATTCCCTTTTTTAAAGCTTAAACGTGTACAACAATTTCTGTTATAAATCAATTCGCATTGTTTATCGCGTTATTTACAATTATCGTCAGACCTGAGTCTGACCTTTTACATCTTGGATCTGAGCCGCGATTTTTTTATACGATCGAAATAACTCCCAAAATAACTCAGATTTTTTTTCAGGCTCTTTATAATTATTTATAATTAAAGAAAGGAGTTTATTGATCGGCGCGATTAAGAAATGTGAGAATTCTGGAAAATCATGTCTCACGTGTAAGAATTTTTGAGATTTGTGCCGGAGACCCAAGTCGATTTGCTACCGAATATCTCATCGTATTACAATAATAAAATAACATTTTTTTAAATTGCTTAGGGCCTTTTTTTAGGATTCCCCGTAGTTTCACAAACTAAACATGAAAGTATTTTTTTTTCACCTATTTATTATCAGCGATAAGATATCGGATCGTAACTGAGGCGCGTATTCAAGTATTTGGAGCAGCGAATGCACGTAAATTTCGTGTGCGTGAGTGCTGCTCTTGTGATAGGGATATCTCGAGGTCAGCGATTGCAGAAGAAGTTCGCTGCACCTGTAAACATTTAATAAATTAAATTAAAACAAACTAATGCTGAATTAAAAAATTAAAGATCCGAAGAATTTCTTGTTTATTTGTGACACTTACATTGGTACGATTTTGAGGAATTTGCACAAAACGTCGTGAACGTGGTACAACCTTTGTGAATCCTCCTCCCTCGGCTTGCCATTCTCCCATTCAGCTTCACCCTCGGACACTGAAATTTGTTCCATTTTTTTCAATTACATTTTGTCAAATATTAGCATTTTTCGAACACAAATGTGAGACGATAAATTTCTATCCAAAAAACAAAAATTAGATTTTACATCATTGTAAATACATTTGATATATTTAATATATTTAATATAAACTTACTGGGCCTGAACTGGCAGACGAGTTTGTCCATCACAAATTTGCAGTGATATATGTGAACGCATACGAGGTCTTCCAAGAGCGCTTTGTAAGCCGTCGTCGCCTCCGGCGATCGGCTCGTCCAATTTATGTTTAGGAGAACTTCGACGAAGAGTTTGTGCGTCGACCCAAGCAGAGATATGCATTGTCTGACCTCAACTATGAGCTCCAACAGTTCGTTGTCCTGCACAAAAGTAAATAACAACAATGAATTCATTTTCCAATAATTCAATGATTATTCGGCAAATATTAAAAATAATTACTCAGTAAATGTTTTAAATAACAATTCAGTAAATATTTTGTATAATAAATCAGTCAATATTTTAAATAAAAATTCAGTAAATATTTTAAACAATAATTCGGTGAATATTTAAAATGATAATTCGAAAAATATTTTCAATAATAATTCGGAGAATATTTTGAATGATAATTCGGTAAATAATTTTTATTATGATTCGGTAAATAATTATTATTATGATTCGGTAAATAATTATTATTATGATTCGGTAAATAATTATTATTATGATTCGGTAAATAATTTTTATTATAATTCGGTAAATTCTTTAAATAATAATTCAAATGATATTGTACCTTTATCATTGCGTCTCGGAGAGTACATATGAGATCTTCGTAGACCTTGCGATCGCATCCGTTCTCAAAATTCAGCAGTATGGCCTTAAGATTTTTTGGAAGTTTGAAATTAACTCTGTTTTGCTGTCTGACGAGTTTGGCCCTCACGCCGGGTCCCTTCAGGATCGACGCTACGCTGCTCGCGCGGGACGATACCACGGACATCTGTTAGACAAAAAAAAAACCATTAAAAAAACATACAAAACATTATCTAAATAACTAAAACAAAAAAATTGTATTTAAAAGAAAAAAAAAAATTACCACTTAAAAAAATTGTAAAGTAAGAGGAAAATAAAATATCGTTCAGATTAAAACATTTATTTACGGCTGTTGAAAAAATTGTACGTTTTCCAAAAAAAAAAATTGGTGGTCTAAAAGATTGCTTTTTTTTGCTTTCCGAAAGTTATGAGAGCAATTTTTTTTCACCTTCAAGTAATTTTTTCCATAGGATCGCTTCGAGCAACGAAAGGAAACAATTTGTTTTGCCCAAAGATCTTGCCAGATGAATTTTTTCGGCTCGGAATTATCGACAAACACTGTCGGGCCCGCAAACATACGCGTGTACCGTTGGGTGACCGCTTAGGACCGAAAAATGATTTTTTACAATTGCTTCAAAGATCGCAAAAAGATCGTTTCTGCAGCCACGAATTCTCTAAAAGTCCTTTCCGTAAGTCGAGCGAATAGTTGAACGTGCGAGTTGCCGAATTACCGCGAAAATCGACGATAAATTTCGCGAAACAAAACAAAAGACGATCGAAAAGCGGTCACCCCAAAGGAACAATCGCCATCGGCGCGCGTCGCGCTGCGACCGAAGCAGGATTAATTGCCCAAGTGTCAAATTTCGTTAGTTTGAGCAAATGTAAATCTTCGTTAAAAAAACGTATCGACGTACATTAACGATAAACAACAGTACCATGATATTTTTGCGTTAACGAGTGACAAAATGTGCGACACGCGGTGCCGACTTGTTCGCCGAGTGAGGTTACGGAGTTGGACCATCAAAACGACAGAAATCTTACCTCGCCGCGCTGTGTCGTTGAGAAACTTGTCTACGAAATGAAATATTGTTCGCGGAACGATATTAATATTGCGCTATTTGTGGATACTTTTGGACAAACGTACTGACAGACTGTGACACGAAACGTCGTCTATCGAAGACGCTGTGTAGAAGCACATGTGTTTTTTAAAGGGTCACAAAACATTGACGTTGCGACTAGACGTGCAATCGTCGAATCTGGAAAGTGGCGGCGGGGCGCGATGTATATCGGATGTGGCTGTGGGCGCGTTTCTATTGGTGCGGTCAATTTACCGGTAAGTTATGTTGGTCGCTATTATTACCGATCATGTCACTTACGTTGGCAACGCCCTTTTTTTTTTTCTTTACAACTCTGTTCTCTACAATCCCAATTCACGACTAGCGCTTGGCGATTCCCTCCTCTTTAAAAAAAAAAAAAAAAAAAAAAAGGCACGACACTCAAACGATCGAGATAAATATATCGAAATAATCGAAATCATAAAGTCAGTTTAGCTAAGGTCGGCCCGACACTTAACCTAAAAGAAATTAAATAAACGCGAGCGCGTTGTTGCTAGTATTGAAAAAAAAAGAAAGGTTAATGCTTAAATAATCCCCTCATAAAGAAGACATAACACTCGAATGATCGAGATAAATATATCAAAATAATCGAAAAATCGTGAAGTAAGTTTTCGTAGCCGATCAGGATCGTGAGTTTCGGTGATAGGGTCGGCACACCTAACCTAAAAGAAATTAAATAAGCGCGAGAGCGGTGTTGCTGGTATTGAAAAAAGATTGATGCTTAAATAATCCCCTCATAAAGAAGACATAACACTCGAATGATCGAGATAAATATATCGAAATAATCGAAAAATCGTGAAGTAAGTTTTCGTAGCCGATCAGGATCGTGAGTTTCGGTGATAGGGTCGGCACACCTAACCTAAAAGAAATTAAATAAGCGCAAGAGCGGTGTTACTGGTATTGAAAAAAGATTGATGCTTAAATAATCCCCTCATAAAGAAGACATAACACTCGAATGATCGAGATAAATATATCGAAATAATCGAAAAATCGTGAAGTAAGTTTTCGTAGCCGATCAGGATCGTCAGTTTCGGTGATAGGGTCGGCACACCTAACCTAAAAGAAATTAAATAAGCGCGAGAGCGGTGTTGCTGGTATTGAAAAAAGATTGATGCTTAAATAATCCCCTCATAAAAAAGACATAACACTCGAATGATCGAGATAAATATATCGAAATAATCGAAAAATCGTGAAGTAAGTTTTCGTAGCCGATCAGGATCGTGAGTTTCGGTGATAGGGTCGGCACACCTAACCTAAAAGAAATTAAATAAGCGCGAGAGCCGTGTTGCTGGTATTGAAAAAAGATTGATGCTTAAATAATCCCCTCATAAAGAAAACATAACACTCGAATGATCGAGATAAATATATCGAAATAATCGAAAAATCGTGAAGTAAGTTTTCGTAGCCGATCAGGATCGTGAGTTTCGGTGATAGGGTCGGCACACCTAACCTAAAAGAAATTAAATAAGCGCGAGAGCGGTGTTGCTGGTATTGAAAAAAAAAATGATGCTTAAATAATCGGTTACAAAACAAATCGATGTTCCAGAACCCTCGCGGACAATCCAACCGTAAATAATTGTTGGAATTTGGACGATTTTTCTATAACCAACAACAAACCAACGCGTCGATTGGTCCACCAAACCAACCATTATTCCAACCGTCCGAAGGTTGATTTTTTGTTGATTTTTGGAAAACAACCATTATCCGACAGAGTAAATAGTTGGTTCATGGTTGGTTATTATAAAACGACACTACATTTCGACTTTCGGATGACTACAGTGCGATGGTCGATTTGTGGTTGGTTTTCTTCGAAACCAACAATAAACCGACTATTTCGGGCAACGACCTAGCCAACGGTTGGTCTACGTTTGGTTTTGAAAAATCAACAACAAGTCAACCACTGCTATTCTCGGCGTGAAAGTCGAAAATAGAGTTGGTTTATAATATCCAACCGTGAATCAACCTTTACTCTGTCGAAAGAATAGTTGGCCGATGGTAGGAGGATTTGACGAACCAACCCAAAATCAACCTTCGGGAGGTTGGAACAATGGTTGGTTTGGCGCACCAATCGACGATTGGTTTTTGGCTGGGAGGAAGGCGAGGGAATCGATTTATCTTCTAGAACATCGATGCTGAATCGATGCATCGTTTAATTGGACAGAGAATTGGGATTGTAAAAAAGAGTTGCGGTGAAAAGGGGGTTTGTCCTTACGTTACGTAATCGGTTGTTGTTCATAACATGGCATAACTTAGCGTAACATAACATAACACAACAAAACACAATATATAGCACAGCATAGCATATGATAACCTAGCACAATATAGCACAGGATAACATAGTATAACATAGTATAGCATACCATAAAATTGAATAACCTAGCACAATATAGCATAAAATACCATAAAATTGTATAACATAGCATAGCATAACATAGTATATCGCACCACAGCATACGCCTAATTGTCTGATGAAACGACCGATCAAACGATTAACGATATTTAAAAAACATGGAGAATATTAATTTAATCGGCGATCTTAAAGAAGGCATTGCGACTTACATTTTTTTTTTTTTACGATTATTATTATTATTATTATTATAGGCGAATAGCTACACCTGCCGCGATGGAGTCTAACGGTCATCGGTATCATATCTCTTATATTTTATGCTATGATATAATTCCTTATACGGGTGTCAAGTGATTTTCAGCTAAACTATTTATTACTTCACTACAATGAACAATGTTCGAGAGAGATTTTGATAGTACGGTCTATCATCCGTGTATCGAACGGACGACAGCAAAGTATGAAAGGGCTGTCCTAAATGTCTGAAAGATAAAAATGATTTGTTCATTAAAATTAGGTGACAATTTATCGAACGCTATGACGATCGTTCTTACCAGACCGTAAGTCCTTATGGATAGGACCAACAATTTTCCAGCTGTGAGTTGACAGGGTTCACGACAACGTATCGTTATCAATTGTAGACATTTCTGTGCCTTAGACGATAATACGTACCATTTGCTATTTTGTCTGCGAAGAGGAAAACCTTTTCTTTTTATTTTATTTTTTTTTTTAAATGAAGCCACTCCACCAGTCTTTGATTGCTCGCTTACATATAAAATGTAATATTCATACTGTGATCTATCAGAGTTTGAGAAATGTAACACTCAACGTAGAAGTGCAACGCTATAAGTACTATAATCACAATGCACTTTATGATCGTTTCGAGATCATCTTCATTCAAGAGAATCTGAATTTAAAGCAGGTTTATCCATCGGTGGGCAATATCATTTGTCGTTTTTAGAAAGTTTTACCTGAAGACCTATCGCCATTAATAAAATCATACCGAAACCTAGTAGAAAACACAAGTACCATGTGTAAGTTGCCTCGACGAGATTGGCGTATCTGAAAACAGTGGATTTATTAATTACTACTACAGCAGCAACATTGCCGGATTCATAATGCAAATTGTATTACTCGATAGCGTCATTGTGTCTGTTGATACACGAAGCTATGTGCACTGTGTCCTTTGTGTCTAGCGTGTATCGTCTCTCGCTCTTTTCCATTGTTTTATCATCGTTCCTGATTCGTTCCAATTTATGCCTGACAGTGTATGTGTGTGTGTGTGTGTGTGTGTGTCAGATAACACTTAAGATATTATTGTTATCGTTACAATGTTATTATCGTATATTATCATCGACTGACCCCAACGCTGCAAGAGTACTGCAAACATGCTGCACATGAGTGATCAACACAATGTCACCGGCTATTATGACCGTCGCCATAGCATATGCGGATACGTATGAGTTAACGACGATGTAACTATAATACTTCTGCATGTCGAGACAATGATAATTGAGGGGATACGAAAATTGTACGGGTTCGGTTCCGTTCATCAATAAAATGTCTATGATCTTTGGTACTATCGGTTGAGTCATATAGACGAAAATTGCCGAATAAGAGGCGGCTGTACGCGTATAACGATAAATATATTTCAATGACAGTCAACCCACTGACTAAATCTCACCGTATTCGATTAACCTGTATAAACGATTATAATCTTATTTCCCAGCTCGGCATATTCGTGAAGAATGTTAACCTCTCGATCGCGTGACCACTTGTGTCAGTCGTCGCGAATGTGCTTCAACAACTTTTCCGTCTGTCCTTATGAAAAAGATTTACGTGTAAAATTGACAAGGTCTCCAAAGCTTGATTATCGTAATGTTGTAATTTACAAAAAAAAAAAAAAATCAAAAAAATCTAACTGACTTTCTGCGCGTTCCAGATAAAACCAATCAGCTTTGTGACGAAGATAACCTCAAAGAGAATAGGAACTATAGCGTCGACGACGACACTGGAGTCGTCGCGGTATTCAACGAGAGCGAGTGTCTGAGGTATGACTTGACTGACGACGAGAATTATCAGTGCTATCAGACGTCCGATTCTGGAACGGCTGCTCTGATCCGGCCATTGTCCACAGAACGACGTCAGAGTTTTGCCTAATCTATAGTAACGGTGTTGAAAGAACTCCATAGTGAGACGAACTGTCATCGCGACGATGGTGTTAAAGCCAAGAGTTTGCTTTACCGTGGAATTTCATTTTTTTTTTTTTTTTTTTTTTTTTTTCTTCTTCACAGCTCGATTTTTTTTTTTTTAATGGCACTGTGTCAAAGTATCACACCTCGATGGACATTAAAATTGCACCCGTCAGAGTTGAGTGACAGCGTTGCGAGGTTATAGCATTTGTTCGCCGTACGCCTCATCGCGTATTCAACTGATATTCGCGAGTCTTACAGTGAACTCTCGTGACTTCGAGATTCCGAGCTTACATGGATATTTGCTGAAAAATATTCTTCTATCGTAGTCAATTGAGATATAAGTTATTTCCCAATTCTGGCCTTAAGTGAGGAGTGCCTGAGAGAATGGGAAAGATAAATTCATTTCAGTCGGTTTACGATGCAGTCGTGCTCGAATGACGAAACCGCAAATCGATGGTGAGACACCGACACAGGCGCTGAGTCCTCAGATACGTGGTCAGAGCGGTAGAATCGTGAGACGGTTGATGGTCGATGCATCGACCCAGCAAACACTGAATGTAGCAGCTACATAACCATTTAGGTCTTAAAAAGTCGTAACGCTGTTATATAACATCGCCATAAATGCTATGTCTTCTTTTAATAACAATTATGACATGAAATTATCCGGAAACGAAACGTAAATATTATATAATATTTCTGTAAAAAAATATACGTACTATACGAAAACGTACTTGTTACGTAAATGTTATTGATAGTTACATATTTGATACATAACTGTTTCCCTATTCTGTTACTTTCTTGAGTGAGAAAAAGTTCATCACTGGTGAATCACCGGTTATCTTCTTGCTACATAACGTGTTACTTTCTGTGCGGTAACTGCTACATCAATGTTATCTATTTGTGTTTGCTGGGTGGTTGTTACGCGCCTAATGTCGAAGTGTGTATATTGTTTTTTATAACCCTTCCAAACATCCGGCATTGATCGCGGTGTATGTGCCGATCAATCGACTGTAAAACTTTGGGTTGGATTTCGATTGTTTTCTAACAGTCTACTTCAACAAGCTCAATCGATTGATTTAGTGCGGCAAACAGACATTTGCTTGATATTTCAAAGCCAATCGTCATACGAACCGTTACATTCGTTGAATGAAAAGTCGGCTTACAGGTGGACTTTCCCAAAACAACGCAAGTTTCGGCTCTACATCGAGAGCACTGTTAGCTCTTGGCTCGGGGTTGGAATTCAGGTTGTTTTAGGGAAAATCCAATCGTAAATCCAACCTTCCATCCAGCACATCATAACGCTTGGTGTTACGGTTCGTTTTTTAATATTTCGCCGAAGAATCAACCTCTCGAAGGTTTGAATCGAAGTTGGTTTGGTGCACCAATCGACCGCGGTTGATTTTCAGGTCGGTGTTTCAGGTCGGTTCAGAACGCGAGGGAGATGATCACATGTGGATAAGAGATGATCGATCATATCTGATCGGATAAGAGATATAGCGAGATCTGATCATATACGAAAATATCAGCCAGATATATCCGATCACAGTTGGACAAATCTCATCGAGTATGATCATATCTGACACGATATTCTGGCGAAAAAATTGTTAAAAACTGATTTTAATTATGGATTTTTAGCCGAAACAACAGTTTTCACGAGACTTTCGACTCTTTTATAACAGACGTTATCGCGTTGATCATTCAAGTTCGTGGAATAAAAAGAAACTCGAAAGTTTACATAAAACAAAAACAAAAAAATGTCAATAAGGCCATTTATTAATCGTCAAAAAGAAAGTCTGTCTCAATGTCTTCATTATGTTTGCCAATTAAATGAATATTCTCACTGTTTTGTTTTTACATATTATTTTATTTCATCCGTAGTTCGATTAGTTAATTAGACGTTAATTGAATTTCTGTACACCGTATGCCACGTTACCCTATGTTACATTATGTACAACCTAACCTAAAAAGGCGTCCGGATAGCGTTCGGTGCTTACGTGCTTAGAGCGACGGCCGGCGTGGCGTCGATGCGACATCTACCCACGAGCAAGTGGACTAACTGGTGGCGAAGGAGCGGCGCAATCGTTCGGAAAATCGAACTGCTCGATGTCGATGAATGGGTAACTTCCGGCCACAAATATATTGTGCTCGGACATTTTGAACACGTCCATTTTGTGAACATTTCGATGGCTCACAATCATCATTGAACACAGCATAAATTGGCACGATGTTCTTTTTTTTTTTTTGTGCCCAAGCGTATTTCGCAATTTGTCCACAAAGATGCGCTCTAAAAGGACGTGCACAATACGACAGTACCCTGGCGAGTTGACGGACGGCTGCTTTTAGAGGAAAAACAAAAAAAACGGACACGTCCGTCGGGGAACGAAACGGACCGCAGAACGGTCAAACGGATCGTATGTTTTTTGGATTGGTCCTTTTTCGGTTGTGGAAACCGAGGAAGGACCGAACGTTTTTTTTTATAAAAAAAATGTTGGCTAAGGTTTTTAATTTTTGTTTGTTTTGCTTTTAATTCTGTTTTTAATGAAAGGGGATAATAAAAATACGATCTCGGCCGTTTTTCGATTGCGGGAACCGATAACGTGACCAAAGCAAATTTGTCCAAAAAAAATGTTCGGTCCGTTTTCGGTTTTCGGTAAAATATACAGCCCGTTTCGTCGTTTTTTATGGTCTGTTTCGTTTCCGAACGAACGTTTCCGAACGGACGTGTCCGTTTTTCGGTCCGTTTGCGTTCCGTCAACTCGCTAGGGTACACAATGAAATCGTGATATCGGAGTGGATTATCGCCGTGTCATCCGACGTGTCCTCAGCATGCGTTTCGTAGTTACCGGTGATCATCGGCTATTGTCTCGGCGATCCAGTCCAGGTAGGAGTAAACCCGTGTGTACACATCGGGAAAACCGGCGGCGCAGGAAACGGCAAATGACATTACACCGATTTGATAACCATCGACTACAAGAGGACCACCGTAGTCACCCTGTAAGGAACATCACAATGTTTTTCTATTCACTCGTATGACGCTCATCATTGCTCCCTTTGCTCAGTAATGGTTTTTTTTCTTTTTTATAATTATAGTTTGTCTGCCGGTAAAAAAAAAAAAAAAAAAATCCTATATATATTTCTTTTAATATAATAATTTTCATAAAATTCGCGTAACTATGAGAATCAAAATTTTTTATATTTTGACAATGGACTCGCAGTGCGATTAATGTGTACTTACGTTGCAGGCTCCTCCGCCCGTCTTCAAGGTGCAAATTTGCTTGGATCCCAAGGATGATTGTACACCCACAAGGCGATCGCATGACTTCTTGTCGACAATTCTAAGTTCGATCTCTTGCAGACAGTTCGGCACGGGACCTCCATACTGAACAGGAAAATCATTGTTTCATAGTTCCAAATCATCGATCGTGAAGTCTTTGATGCGTCTCAGCTCGACAATACGAGCTGAAACGCCTGAAGCAAACGCGAAACTCAGTATTTCACGATAGCTGAGCTGTTTAGTTCGATAAAAAAAAAAAAAAAAAGTAGAAGACTACTAGAAGAGTGCGTACGATTCACTTACGTATAATTTTCCCCAGCCCGTGAGTGTGACCAGATAGTCTTCCCGGTCAAAGTCTTGGGTGGTCATCGGAATGGGTTTAACTTTGTCACCGTAAACGATTTTTCTCGCAAGACGAATAAGGCCGATATCGTTGCTGAATATCGTCGACCTGTATCGATTGTATGGAATGAGTTTTTCCGCTTCGTAAAGATCGCCAGTCTCGTTCAACAATCGATGACCCACACCGACGGTTATTTGATGATTTTCCAGTCTGCGAACAGAATGAAAGGTCAATGAAACATCTAAAAAAAAAAAAAGTTCAATCAACATGCCAAATTCGTTGATGGATTTTTTTCTTGTTGTTTTCGTAGGGGGAGAAAAAAAAATGCATCTGAAAATATGCATATGTAGAAACGAGCTTACCTGGAGATACAGCGGGCAGCAGTGAGGATGTAACGGTCATTGATTATGGAACCACCGCAGTGGAATTCGCCATCTCTCCACAAGGACACTTGGTAAGGATATTTTCCTTCCGGTGCATCGGAACCTCGGACTATACGAGATAGGTAAGGCGACGCTGAGGAAAAATTGCATATTCGTACGATCGGTTATTGTATAACATAAAACTAAATACCGATTTCAGATATCCCTTGCGGACCACCCAACCGTTAATAATGGTTGGAATTTGGAGGATTTTTCTATACCCAACCACAAACCAACCGTCGATTGGTGCGCCAAACCAGTCATTATTCCAACTGCCCGAAGGTTGATTTTTTGTTGGTTTTTGGAAACCAACAATTTTCCGACAGCGTAAATAGTTGGTTCGTGTTTGGTTATTATAAAACGAGCCTCATTCCGACTTTCAGGTGACTACAGTGATGGTCGATTTGTGGTTGGTTTTCTTCGAAATCAACCATAAAGCATCTATTTCGGGCAACGACCTAGCCAACGGTTGGTTTTGAAAAATCAACCGTAAGTCAACCACTGCTATTCTCGACTGAAAGTCGAAAATAAAGTTGGTTTCTCCTTCTTCTTCTTCCTTTGGTTTTATGGAATGAATTCCAACCTAATGGTTGGAATTTGGAGGATTTTTCTATAACGAACCACAAACCAACCGTCAATTGGTGCGCCAAACCAACTATTATTCCAACTGCCCGAAGGTTGATTTTTGGAAACCAACAATTTTCCGACAGCGTAAATAGTTGGTTCGTGTTTGGTTATTATAAAACCACCCTCATTCAGACTTTCAGATGACTACAGTGATGGTCGATTTGTGGTTGGTTTTCTTCGAAACCAACCATAAAGCAACTATTTCGGGCAACGACCTAGCCAACGGTTGGTCTACGGTTGGTTTTGAAAAATCAACCGTAAGTCAACCATTGCTATTCTCGACTGAAAGTCGAAAATAAAGTTGGTTTCTTGTTCTTCTTCTTCCTTTGGTTTTATGCTGCTAGGCCAAGTACCAGAGAGTTGGTTTTTAATATCCGACCGTGAATCAACCTTTACTCTGTCGAAAGAATAGTTGGCCGATGGTAGGAGGATTTGACGAACCAACCCAAAATCAATCTTCGGGAGGTTGGAATAATCGTTGGTTTGGCGCACCAATCGACGGTTGGTTTTTCGTTGGGAGGAACGCGAGGGCGAACAACCATTCATTTAATGTCTCCTCATCGTTGAGGCATTGTTTGGGTGAAATTCGGATTCCTTCAATGTTGCGTTTGGTAATCCTTAAGAAAACGATTAATGTTGCAAACGTTCGTTCGAAATATCGATAATTTGGTAAAAAAAAAAATTTACTCAATTTCTTGTGGCCGTGGCTAGTCGTACGACTTCGGACGAATACGCCATCTTTATTCGTCCGAAAACAGGTACAACTGAGGCATTAAAGTCGGACGATCAACAATTTCTTATTCGTCCGACCCCCGACCATCGGACGATTAACAATTTCTTATTCGTCCGACCCCCGACCATCGGACGACTAACAATTTCTCATTCGTCCGACGGAAGATTTGTGAGAGCGGCTCAAATGACGCCGCATTATCATGCAATGCTAATGCTCTATTAAGGGGGGAGTCTCGCTGCGCGCTGATTTCGCATAAGTTCGACAAAAATAATAGAAAAATTGCAAGTACTTCTTGATGGTATAAAAATCTGAAAAAATTCATGCATACTAAAGGTACTGAGAAGATTTATTTTGCACAATAATAATTACAAAATGTTGTTAACAAATTGATGAAAAAAAATAATTGCCTAACAAATTTGTCCGCAACCCAACTTTTTTTTTTTCGTGAAAATGATTCGTTTACTTTTCTGAATACGCATGAATTTTTGTCAGATTTTTCAGTAATCGTTGATTTTTCCACGAAAAAAAAAAAAAATCAACGATTACTGAAAAATCCGAAAAAATTCATACGTATTCAGAAAAATAAACGAATCATTTTCACGAAAAAAAAAAAGTTGGGTTGGGTTGCGGGCAAATTTGTTATGCAATTATTTTTTTTCATCAATTTGTCAATAACATTTTGTAATTATTATTGTGCAAAATTAATCTTCTCGGTACCTTTAGTATGCATGAATTTTTTTCAGATTTTTATGCCATCAAGAGGTACTTGCAATTTTTCTATTATTTTTGTCGAACTTATGCGAAGTAAGCCTCAGCGAGACTCCCTCCTTAAATTAACGGTCATCACGCTGGTGAAAACACCTGCTGTGAAGAGACGTGTTAGCGTGTGATTTTCAAATATCTCGAGGTCTGTTAACTATAGCGGAAATTATCTTGAGTTTTTTTTTTTTTTATTATTTATAGCGGAAGGTAACTCGAGTTTTTTCGACTGCGTAGAGAACATTCATCGTGCAAAATATGAAAAATTTGTTCGTTCGACTGAAGGAAACGTGACTGAAAAATTTAGCGATGCTGAAATTGCAAGAAACTGAAGTTAGTCGGATGAATAATTTTTGTAATTCGTCCGATGAACAAATGGCCCTCCCAGACGTCTGCAGTCGGACGAATATGAAAAATTTATTAATCAGACCAATGTGGAAATGGATCGAAAAATTTGGCTCTGCTGAAATTACGTGAAATACAGGCGAGTCGAACGAATATGTATTTCCATATGTCGTCGGTTATGTCGGATTGATAAATTTTTCATATTCGTCCTTAGTCGAACACGTTTGGCGACTTCGATTTTTTTTTTTTTTGTTCACTTACCGTTGACCGCAAGGACAAAGCTAAGTGTCAGGAGTCCCACGAGCGTACGCATGATGATTCGAACTCGAAGTGTCACTTGTGTTGCCGTTCGTGACGATATTTATACCCTGAAAAAATTGTCGTTTCGTATCTTCATTTATCATTGCGCTGGATTCATCGACGTTTCACAGTACACTTGTCTACAGTCGGTTGTTGCGAGCGAATTGGACAGATTTCTCGCGCAGATTGCCGTTGATACCTTATACACATATTATCGAGCGTCGATTTTCAATGGCGACAGTTATTAAACGCTCTTCGTAATCGGATGACCTAAATTCCTCGTGATAAGTATTTTCATCTTTTGCTTCTTAGTGTGTGGAACAGAAACTTCACATATCCGTTCGGCGTATCGTTGCATCTACCGTCAAAACGCGATCAAATCTCGTCGTGGATCTTCGAGGGTCACTGATAAATCCTGATTGACGATGATGTCTAGGAGGGAGACACACGATTAAGCATCGTGCAGAACAATCGTGAGATATCACACGAATCAATAATTCCGTTAGGGAGACATAGCGTCATAAAGTGCTAAAGTTATTGTCGTTGGTGAACGATGACAAGTAAAAGAGGATTGACATGCAATTGAGATATCGTTTTCAGAGTGCTTCAAGCACACGTTCTCAACTATAAGATTTGAGAATGTGTCGTTGGCGGGTAATTGACAGGTATGTGACAGGTCTCTGACAAGTCATTGACAGATCTTTGCGCGGACCTCGACTGGTCTTTGACTGAAGTTCGAAAGGTTTCAGTCACCTCGATAGGTTCGCCAGAGATTCTTATTGGTTTTGGGTAACGCTGTATAACAATAAAGCACACCTAATAAGTTATGTTTCATGATTATATTGTAGAGGCGATATTTATGATCTTATCTGGCGTAAGTAAATGCGTAGGCATCGTGTATTTATTTATATCAGCATTTCGGAAATGAAGGCCACATTGCCGTTGATTATCTTCGTGATTGAAGAGCTATCGAATTAGTGGAAGAGCCGACTGTTGCTTAATCATCGCCAAACACTGATTTAAAGACGCTCGAAAGCCAGGCCAGGCGTTACACAGAAACATCATTTTTTTATTTTTTTTTTATATGTCATAGTTACAGTCCATACACTGATGGCTGTGAAATTTGAGAGATCGTCAATAAGGCCAAACAACCCTCACCGAAAAGAACTACTGGGGGTCCAGTAGTGACTACTGGAGGTTCAGTAGTCACCGCTGGCGTTGCAGTAGTTACTACACATGTAGTTACTACTTCCTAGTAGTTACTCCTCAACAGTCAGTAATTATTACCGAGGACGTAGTAGTTCCTGCATCAGTAATTACTACTTATAAGTTGTTCTATTCCAGGATTCAGTTGTTAATGCATAAGCAGTTATTGCGGATAAGTAATTACCACTCGAGACAGCAGTAGTTCCTGTATAAGTAGTTACCACTTCTGTGTAGTTACTATTTGAATCTCGAGATTCAATTAGTAACTACACAGAGGTAGTAACTACTTATACAGGAACTACTGCTGTCTGGAGAAGTAATTATTTATCTGTAGTAATTACTTATACAGGAACTACTGCAGTCTCGAGTAGTAATTACTTATCTGCAATAACTGCTTATGCATTAACTACCGAATCCTGAAATAGAACTACTCATAAGTAGTCATCACTGATGCAGGAACTACTACGTCCTCAGTAATAATTACTGACTGTTGAGGAGTAACTACGAAGTGGTAACTCCATGCGTAGTGACTACTGCAATGCCAGCAGGGACTACTGAACCTCCAGTAGTCACTACTGGACCCCTAGTAGTTCTTTTCGGTGAGGGCAAAATTCCAGCAGGGAACTACTGGAAACTACGTGAATTCTCAGTAGTGAACTATTGGAAACTACGAGAATTCCCAGCAGTGAACTACTGAAAACTACGGGAATTCCCAGTAGTTAACTACTGGACATTCATAGTAGTTTGGAGTAGTCAACTACTCAGCAGTAGTCAACTACTCAAAATACCCAGTAGTGTTCAGTATAGTTAACTGCTCAATACTTCGAGTAGTTTTCAGTAGTCCGCCAATTTAGCACTGGGCAGTAGTTCAGTAGTTTATTAGTAGTTAACTGCTGGATACTCAGTAGTATTTTGCAGTAGTTTTCAGTAGTTCTTTTCGGTGAGGGAATAATCGTGAAAAAGAAAGCCAATCTCAGTGCCTTCATTAAGTTTGTCGATTAAATGAATATTCTCACTGTTGTTTTTGCACATTTTATTTCTTTTCTACATTGTTATTTGCAGCATGCTATGTTGTGCCATGTTACATATGTACTCATCCGTTCTGCGGACATGTCGATGACGCAGAATCATTATTGAACACAGCATAAATGGACACCATTTATTTTTTTCTTTTTTCTGATGCTCTACCCTCGCGTTCCTCCCAACCAAAAACCAATCCCAAAAGCCAACCGTCGCTTGGTGCGCCAAACCAACCATTGTTCCAACTATACTACTATTCTTTCGACAGAGTAAAGGTTGATTCACGGTTGGATATTATAAACCAACTCTATTTTCGACTTTCAGCCGAGAATAGCAGTGGTTGACATGTAGTTGATTTTTCAAAATCAACCGTAAACCAACCGTTGGCTAGGTCGTTGCCCAAAATAGTTGGTTTATGGTTGGTTTCGAAAAAAAAAAAAACCAACCACAAATCGACTATCACCGTAGCCATCCGAAAGTCGGAATGTAGGATCGTTTTATAATAACCAACCATGAACCAACTATTTACGCTGTCGGAGAATGGTTGGTTTCCAAAAACCAACAAAAAAAAAAATTAACCTTCGGACGGTTGGAATAATGCTTGGTTCGATGCACCAATCGACGGTTGGTTTGTGGTGGGTTATAGAAAAAATCGTCAAAATTCCAACCATTATTTACCGTTGGGTGGTCCGCGAGGCTATTGTAGTTTGTAATTTTTTAAACAGAGATTATTTTCAGAAAAAAAAAAAAAAATGGTTCGCCGTTATTGACGTTCATCGTCGGTATTCTCGGCGATCCAGTCCAGATAGGCGTGAACCCGAGTGTAGACGTCGGGCCTACCGCGGGCGCAAGGATAGAGCCACGACACGATACCAATTTGGTAACCATCGACCACAAGCGGACCACCGGAGTCACCCTGTAAGAAATATCACAATGTTTTTTATTTGCTCGTGCAACTTCGCTGCTTCCTGTGCTGAGCGATGGCTTTTTTTTTTTTTTTTAGTTCTTCTGCCAGTTAAAGGAAAATTTATTTTTTTATTTTTATTTTTATTTTTTTTTGTTAATATGTTTATTTTATTTTTTATATAAAATAAAAAATAATATATTTTATACTTATTATTTTTTTTTTATATATATAATGATTTTTTAAAATAAAATTCGCAAAACGGTGATGATTAAAATTTCGGCGATTTGTTATGTGGAACTAAAGTTCAACATAACAAAAAATCTCCAGAGGCTTTTTTTTTGCCCAGACCAATCTCCAGTCAATGGGACTCGTATTGCGAGGAATATTTACTTACGTTGCAGACTCCCTCGCCCCACTTGGTTAAAGTGCATATTTGCTGGGGGCCCACGGGCCATGATTCATCGTTATGAATGCGTCTGCATAGATTGGCGTCGAGTATTCGAAGTTCGATCTCTTGCAGACAATTTGGTATGATACCTGCCTCCTGCACAGAAAAGTCGTAGTTTTATATGTAAAGTGAGCAATCCTGAAGGTTCATTACAACCGAATTGTCTTGGCATTGTTATTATTATTATTATTCTTTTTAATGGAGAAAATTAATAGTTTACGATACTAGTGCGAAAAATCGGACTTTCAACGAAGGTTGTGAAGTTGGCCGCGCGAGCTGAGGGCGAACGGTGCCAACTTTCCAATCGCAGTCGCAAGTTCGCTCTTTGTACGACTATCGCGCATTACTTTTTGTGACAAATTCATAAAAAAAAAAAAAAAAAAACTCCCCTTTATATGCCTGTAGCGTTGCGAAAGTGTGCGAAAATAGTACTTTGCGACACTAGTGCGTAAAAGCGGACTTTCGACGAAGGTTGGAAAGTGACTGCACGAGCCGGATCGATGCGCTACGACGGCACGAGGCTAAGCCGAGTGCTGCTGTAGCGCGAGAGAAGGCGAGTGCGGCCACTTTACAACCGCCGTCGGGAGTCCGCTTTTACGTACAAGTGTCGCTCACTACTTCTTGTGACGAATGCATGAAAGGTGCCAGGTTATGTTGCTTGCCGGGCGCGCCCAATAGAGGAAAAACAGACGGCGTGCGCATGCGCACGTAAACACTGTGTGCATGCGCACGTAAACACTCTGCGCATGCGCACGTAAACACTGTGCGCATGCGCACGTAAACACTGTACGCATGCGCACGTAAACACTGTGCGCATGCGCACGTAAACACTGTGCGCATGCGCACGGTATTTTCGATACGCTTTTGCGTTGCATAAATACTGGAAGAGTGTCGTAAATACTCATTACGACACGCTTCGAGTATTTATGTAACGCCATCTTGAAAAACACCCCACTTTATGTCGCGCCCGAACCCCCACATAAAGCAGCACTTTTCATGCGTGACATAGATAGACAGATGGAAGCGTTTATTCCGTGCTCTGGAGCCGCAACCCCCTGAGAACACCGTGCCAGTACATAGCAAGCAACATAAAACCAAGAACAATTACAGAGTATAATAGAGAAGTAGTAGCATAAAAATAACAGAATAATAATAAAATAATAATAAAGTAATGGTACAGATGCAAAAGCATAGAAAACAGAAAAATAATACAGAAAGAGCATAGAAATACAGCGAAAGCATAGAAAACAGAATAACAATAGCCTCCTCACAATGCGATGGACTTACGAAAAGTAACAAGTATCATTTGCGCATGCGCGGTATTTTTCTCGCAGGCCTTACTAAAAAAAAAAAAAAAACCCCCACTACTTTCCAAACGCGTTACAGGCACGAAAAGGGGCACTTTTTCGTGCATGCGTTTACGAAACAATTGCTCAAAAAAAAATCTTTAAAAGATGACAAGCCTCGTAAATTATTTTTACGATATCTTGGACGTTTAATTTAGTAAACAAAAAAAAAAAAAAAAAAAAAAAGTTGAAAACCACTTGAAAACTGTGCGCGATTCACTTACATCTAGCCTTCCCCATCCCGTTAGTGTGACCGGATAGTCATCACGTGTAAAATCTTGAACGGTCATCGGAATAGGTTTAATTTTATCTCCGTAAACGAGTTTTTTCGCAAGACGAATAAGGCCGATGTCGTTATTGGGCACGGTCTGGTTGAATTCATTGTGAGGGATGAGCTTTTCGGCCCTGTGAAGATCGACTGTCTCGTTCAACAATCGATGACCTACACCGACGGTTATTTCACTGGTGGTCCATCTGCGAGCAAAATGAAAATTCCATCAAAAATTAAAAAAAAAAAAAAAATCCACAATCAACTCCCCCCCCCAATGGAAATAAAGTATATTCGAAAATATATTCGAGATGTATTATTTTTTATGCATAATATATTTTGCCGAAATATTGTATATTATGAATACAAAAGATAGTTATACTTGAAGAGTACACGCTTTAATATACTTGTTCTTATATATTTTCTTATAAATCGTATGTATGCTTTTTCATATGTTTTAGATAATTTTGATGACATGTCTATAATACTGGAACATATATATCCAATGGATATGTTGATTTTACATTAAAAATATATCGATTGTACATCAAAAAAAAAATATATATATATATATATATATACATATAACACACATATATGGTAATTCAGAATGTATGCTCGCAAATTCAAAATCTTATGAAATGGCAATAGAAACGGTTTATCAAACTTAACAACTTGTTGCCCTGAATGGAACAATTTTTTTTTTTCTGGCAATTGTTGATTTTTTTTTTAGCTCATATTTATGGGACTCAAAGAATCATGAGGATTTAATTGGGATTAACATCGATGAATTTACCTGTCGGAATTTTATAGTGTGTTGAATTTATGGAAAATGTTGGTTGAACTGATTTTTTTTTAATTTTTTTTTTTTTTATTCTATTCACTCATAAAGTGTGCTCCGTGAGAAAACCAAGTCATTTAAGAATATGCTTTATTATAGAGGAAGCTTTGTGAAAGGAAGAGAAACAAAAAAAAACCATATAACGAAGAAATGTGACAATTTTGATTGTAATAGTACATTTTTGCTTCGAATAATAGGCGGCGATGAAGAAGATTTTTTTGCGTATGATCGTGGCAAATGTGCTTATTAATGAAAAATTATGTACTTACAACTCACAAAACAATGTATTGGAGTCTAACGCGCTCAGCAATGTATAATTTTCCAAAATTTTATTTTCAACTACTGAATAGCCGAATTGACATTGCCGCAAAAATACAAGGTAGCAAGGTAACGGGTTCGAGTCTCTGCACAATGTCAAAGATTTGTTATTGTTTTTTCAGAATATAATTTGCATCAATTGTTAGAATAAATAATTACACGACATTCGCGATGATAAATCAAGTGGTGTGAAGGTGCAGCAAAATAATTTTTGCACTATTCACATAATAGCTAGACTCTATATTGCAAACATATGTGACATACGTATTTGTATATGTCACATATATTCTTTTTATATATCAGCGATATAGAGGGAATATGTGTTATATATTTTACATATAATTAGGATTATATAATTAATTACGAATATATAAGGGCACGAAAAAAAAAATGTGATATTCAATTATGTAATTTTAATGTATCTTTAATATATATCAGAAGTATAATCAAATATTTTTTTTTTTAATATATGTCGCTGTATTTGCAGTGATGATATACTTTTTTTTCATATACTTTATTTTCATGGCGGTTTGCGCAATTCTTTTGTGAATTTTATCGTGTTTTGGTCGTGGAAAAAAAAATGCATCTGAAAATATGCGCATGCGAAATTGAACCTACCCGTGGATACAGTGGGCAGCGGTGAGGATGTGACGCTCGTTGATTATGGAACCACCGCAGTGGAAATTGCCGTTTTTCCACAACGACACTTGGTAAGGATACTTTCCATCCGGTGCATCGGAACCTCCGACGACACGCGACAAATGAGGCGACGCTGCGAAAAAATTGATACTCCGCATGATCGATAAGTTGTGTCACTTGGAGCTAAATACCAAAATACTAAATGCCCATTCGTTACCCAGTGAACACACTTTCTTCCAGCAATATAACATAGAAGTCACGTCTAACAATGTAATACCTGCGCAATGTCAATGTTACAAACCGTTATATATATATATACATACACACACACACACACACACACACACACACACACACACACACACACACACACACACACACACACACACATATATATATATATATATGTATATATGTATATATATATGTATATATATATATACATATATATATATATATATATATGTATATGTACATTGTATATATGTATATGTTACCTGCTATGTAAACGTTACAGACCAATGTCTGTAACGTTTACATAGCAGGCATATAACAGTATTCATATAACATAGGCGATGTGCACGGAATGTGAAGGTTATGAAGCCTTGTAGAATTACCAATTGGGCAATAAAAATTTGTAATGTTTATCACACAACATCGCTTATATCGCTGTTTATCTAACACCGATAACTCAAGGTAGTGTGAAGACAACATACTGTCATATCCGTTGCGCATCCAACATTCGCAATGATTTTTCCATGAAAAAAAAAAAAAAAAAAAAAAAAAAATTAACGATTACTGAAAAATTTGAAAAAATTCATACGTATTCAGAAAAATAAACGAATCATATTCACGAAAAAAAAAAGTTGCGTTGCGGACAAATTTGTTGAGCAATTATTTTTTTCATCAATTTGTTAATAACATTTTGTAATTATTATTGAGCAAAATTAATCTTCTCAGTAACTTTAGTGAGCATGAATTTTTTCAGATTTTTATACCATCGAGAGGTACTTGCGATTTTTCTATGATTTTTGTCGAACTTATGCGAAGTCAGCCTCAGCGAGACTCCCTCCTTAATAGCGAGTATATATATATATATATATATTTTTTTTTTAAATTGACTTCCGTATTATGTCAACTGTTACGATCATTTCTGCTGCAGTTATGTAACTGCTATTTGTTTTTGTTATTTTACAGTCAGATAACGCAATCTTAATTTTACTAATCGATAACGTAAGCGTTTCGTTTTAGCTATATAACACTGTTATATAAAATGTTATAATGCTGAGCCGGAAATGGCAAGTTGACCCGTAACTTGGGCGTAACACCCTGGTAATATATCACTTGTGATATTCGATTTTGTTGTCGTTACATTGCAGTTATATTACCGTGCTCACTGGGTAGGGGAGAATGGCGGAGGGGGGGGGATGCCGGTCACTAAGAATAACTTCTAATTTTCTGGCTGCACAACGTTTTGCGAGCTAATATAGATTGGTTAACAAACACTTCGTCGTGTATTCTTTGAAAATAATGGCATATTATTGAGGAAAATAATGAAACAAGAAGTCCATTCGTTGATTATAAGAATCTTTGCATTGACCGGCATTGTCCAATGTTTCGGGTAATCGCGCTCGCCTTTTGGGTTAACCGCAGTAGGCTTTCGGTGTAACTACGGTCACTTTTGGTATAGTGGACCGTCGCGGTTGTTCGACGGGTTATTTCTTCATATTGGAGGCCAACAAATATGGTTTAGGTAAAAAAAAAAAAAAAATCATTATCGGATACGAAAGAGATAAAAGAGTATGGTTTTTTTTTTTTTTTTTTCAATTGATGACACAAACCTAACGGTTATCTTTCTAACTGTTATGATTATATATCAATTGAAAACAAAAAAAAAAAATAAGTTGAATAAAGTTACTTTTTCAATGGCGCAACTTTTTAGTGTCTTTTTCTTTTACTAAAATATTTTCAATGAATATCCAAATAAAAACAGAAATTCTAACCTCATAACCAGCATCGTTTTAAGATCGAAATGTCCAGGACATTGAACACGTTTTCTTCTTATAAACATTTCTATGAATTTATTCGTATTGTTCTCTCAATGATTGTCGAGCAATTCCATTGACTTCGTAATAAAATATATATATAAGCACGTTGATGTTTAAGCTGTAAAATTAACGCGACGTTTGCCGATATGCACCGCATTGCTGTACTGTCATTTCGTCGTACATGTGACCGCCGTTATCCCGACAGACCAGTGATTGTAATACATTAAATTACAATGTATATATATATAAAATATTTAACAGTTCACCGTATTCAACATTAAAGATAAAGGACCACAGAAGAAATATAAAACGTTGAGATGTGATTTTATCAACTATCCGTGTCTGATAATTCTTATTTGAAACTTACGCTGTCTCTTATGAGAAAAAGGACGTAAAATGAGAATCACATTGTTTTTTCTCTTCTATTTACATCAGTTTTATAGGCACGGCACAAGAAAATTAGTCACTGATACGATTTGTAAGCGGATGAAGTAAAAAAAAAAAAAATGCTATTCAATCGTTATTTTCTGTAAAATTGAGGTGACTGGCATTGCCCCGGTGACCGTAATTCACCCATTCTCCCCTAACACTGTCATATAACATTTTACATTGTTGAGCCGGAAATGGCAAGTTGACCCGTAACTTGGGTGTAACACTCCAGTAATATATCACTTGTGATATTCGATTTTGTTGTCGTTACATTGAAGCTATGTTACCGTGCTCATTGGGTAGTGTCTCGTTCGCGACGAGGCATGTTTCGATTAAATTTTGATACCTGCGTCAAACCGTTTGTAATCCGTAAGAAAACATAATTCACCCATTCTCCCCTAACACTGTTATATAACATTTTATATTGTTGAGCCGGAAATGGCAAGTTGACCCATAACTTGGGTGTAACACTCTAGTAATATATCACTTGTGATATTCGATTTTGTTGTCGTTACATTGAAGCTATGTTACCGTGCTCATTGGGTAGTGTCTCGTTCGCGACGAGGCATGTTTCGATTAAATTTTGATACCTGCGTCAAACCGTTTGTAATCCGTAAGAAAACATAATTCACCCATTCTCCCCTAACACTGTTATATAACATTTAATATTGTTGAGCCGGAAATGGCAAGTTGACCCATAACTTGGGTGTAACACTCTAGTAATATATCATTTGTGATATTCGATTTTGTTGTCGTTACATTGAAGCTATGTTACCGTGCTCATTGGGTAGTGTCTCGTTCGCGACGAGGCATGTTTCGATTAAATTTTGATACCTGCGTCAAAGCGTTTGTAATCCGTAAGAAAACGTAATTCACCCATTCTCCCCTAACACTGTTATATAACATTTTACATTGTTGAGCCGGAAATGGCAAGTTGACCCATAACTTGGGTGTAACACTCTAGTAATATATCACTTGTGATATTCGATTTTGTTGTCGTTACATTGAAGCTATGTTACCGTGCTCATTGGGTAGTGTCTCGTTCGCGACGAGGCATGTTTCGATTAAATTTTGATACCTTCGTCAAAGCGTTTGTAATCCGTAGGAAAACGATCGATCGTTCGAAATATCAGTAAGTTGGGCAAAAATATCTATTACATTTTCTTTCGTTCACCTACCATTGATCGCAATAGCGAGGCTCAGTACCAGGAGTCCTACGAACGTCTTCATGATGATTCGAACTCGATGTGTGACTGGTGTTGCCGTTGGTGACAATTTTTATAGCCCGAAATATCGTCGATTCGTATCTTCGCTTCACTTCACTATCGATCAATCGGCGGCATTGATCCACGTGTATTTAGTATCTGTATCGAGCCATTTACTTTAACATATTGATAAGAAAATACATGAGCGAATTATTGCTCGTCGAAAATACATGAGCGATAATTGTTGCTCGTCGATTTTCGATAGCGATAGTTAGCGCTTAGGGCACCAAATTTTTCGGAAATACATAATTTCATCTTCACATCGTACAGTGTTGAACGTTATCTCCGTATATCAATTGGGCGTCTCATTACATCTTCCGTCAATCCACGATCAAATCTTGTGATAGATCTTCGTTTCGCTAAAGATAAGTGTCTTCGATGTTCTCTGATAAAGATTGACGATGCTGTCTTGGGGGAGGGGGGGGGGGGGTGGGGGGGGGCAGCACGTGATTAAGAATTCGACAGAATGAAATGAGACTTCAGACAAATCGCGATAATCAAATGACCCGATAAGGAGATATAGCACGGAAATTCCGAAATTTATTGACGTAGGCTACGCAGTAAAGAAAAAAAAAAAACAAAAAATGTGTACTTTTTACAACAAATTATTGTCCACAAACGTCCAGAATTTTTTTTATTTTTGTTAATTCTCTGGTTTTACAAACAAAAGTGTAAACTAAAATTGTCAATAGTACAGGAAATGAGAGGACATGTTCGTATATTAAAATAAATAACAAACAACTTTGTCACTTAATTGACAAAATAATTTTTACGAAATTTCTCTTTCCGATTTTACGAAATTATTTTTTTTACTGTGTACCTACGACAAGTAGAAATGAATTGGAAAGTACTCGACATATAGTTTTCAGAGAGCTTCAAGTATACGTCCTCGACGAAAAGTTTGGAATTGTGTAGTTGACAGGTCTTTGACAGTCTTTGACCGAAATGAGGGCAGGTTTTAGTCACGTTGATACGTTCGACTGTGGTTCTGATTGGTTTTTGTTAATGTCGTATAGCGATAAATCGCCGGTAAAAAAAAAAAAAAAAAAAAAAAATTGAATTTCCTGATTCCATTATAGAGAGCATATTTATGTTTTTGTCCGCAATTAATAAATACACAGGCATCGTGTATTTATTTATATCAGTGTGTTGAAAACGAAGTGGGACATGGTATTGCCGTTGATTAACTTCGCGATTGGACAGGTAATTGGGTTATCGGATGGGTCAACGATATTGCATCAACCTCGTCTTTCGTCGAATAAATCGTATCGGTCAAGGCGAAGAGATAAGGTTATCGATACGCGTGATATATCCGCGACGTTTTTTCCCATATTCCCAATCAGTATCGAGAGTAGAGTGTCCCTAACCGAAAAGAACTACTGAAAACTACTGTAAAATACTACTGGCAGTGTCCAGTAGTTAACTACTAATGAACTACTGAACTACTGCGAAGTGCTAAATTGGCGGACTACTGAAAACTACTCGAAGTATTGAGCAGTTAACTACTGATCACTGCTGGGTATTTTGAGTAGTTGACTACTACTGAGTAGTTAACAACTCCAAACTACTATGAATGTCCAGTAGTTAACTACTAGGAATTCCCGTAGTTTTCAGTAGTTCACTGCTGGGAATTCACGTAGTTTCCAGTAGTTAACTACTAATAAAGTACCGAACTACTGCCCAGTGCTGAATTGGCGGACTACTGAAAACTACTCGAAGTATTGAGCAGTTAACTACTGATCACTGCTGGGTATTTTGAGTAGTTGACTACTACTGAGTAGTTAACGACTCCAAACTACTATGAATGTCCAGTAGTTAACTACTAGGAATTCCCGTAGTTTTCAGTAGTTCACTGATGGGAATTCTCGTAGTTTCCAGTAGTTCACTACTGGGAATTCACGTAGTTTCCAGTAGTTCTCGGCTGGAATTTTGCCCTCACCGAAAGGAACTACTAGGGGTCCAGTAGTGACTACTGGAGGTTCAGTAGTCCCTGCTGGCATTGCAGTAGTCACTACACATGGAGTTACTACTTCCTAGTTAATCCTCAACAGTCAGTAATTATTACTGATGACGTAGTAGTTCCTGCATCAGTAATGACTACTTATAAGTAGTTCTATTTCAGAATTCGGTAGTTAATGCATAAGCAGTTATTGCAGATAAGTAATGACTACTCGAGACTGCGGTAGCTGCTGTATAAGTAATTACTACAGATAAATAATTAGTACTCGAGACAGCAGTAATTCCTGTACAAATAGTTACTACCTCTGTGTAGTTACTATTTGAATCTCGAGATTCAAATAGTAACTACCACAGAAGTGGTAACTACTTATACATGAACTACTGCTGTCTCGAGTAGTAATTACTTATCCGCAATAACTGCTTATGCATTAACTACTGAATCCTGAAATATAACTACTTATAAGTAGTAATTACTGATGCAGGAACTACTACGTCCTCAGTGATAATTACTGACTGTTGAGGAGTAACTACTAGGAAGTAGTAACTACATGTGTAGTAACTACTAATAAACTACTGAACTACTGCCCAGTGCTAAATTGGCGGACTACTGAAAACTACTCGAAGTATTGAGCAGTTAACTACTGAACACTACTGGGTATTTTGAGTAGTTGACTACTACTGGGTAGTTAACTACTCCAAACTACTATGAATATCCAGTAGTTAACTACTAGGAATTCCCGTAGTTTTCAGTAGTTCACTGATGGGAATTCTCGTAGTTTCCAGTAGTTCACTACTGGGAATTCACGTAGTTTCCAGTAGTTCACTACTGGGAATTCACGTAGTTTCCAGTAGTTCACTACTGGGAATTCACGTAGTTTCCAGTAGTTCTCGGCTGGAATTTTGCCCTCACCGAAAGGAACTACTAGGGGTCCAGTGGTGACTACTGGAGGTTCAGTAGTCCCTGCTGGCATTGCAGTAGTCACTACACATGGAGTTACTACTTCCTAGTTAATCCTCAACAGTCAGTAATTATTACTGATGACGTAGTAGTTCCTGCATCAGTAATGACTACTTATAAGTAGTTCTATTTCAGAATTCGGTAGTTAATGCATAAGCAGTTATTGCAGATAAGTAATTACTACTCGAGACTGCGGTAGCTGCTGTATAAGTAATTACTACAGATAAATAATTAGTACTCGAGACAGCAGTAGTTCCTGTACAAATAGTTACTACCTCTGTGTAGTTACTATTTGAATCTCGTGATTCAAATAGTAGCTACCACAGAAGTGGTAACTACTTATACATGAACTACTGCTGTCTCGAGTAGTAATTACTTATCTGCAATAACTGCTTATGCATTAACTACTGAATCCTGGAATATAACTACTTATAAGTAATAATTACTGATGCAGGAACTACTACGTCCTCAGTGATCATCACTGACTGTTGAGGAGTAACTACTAGGAAGTAGTATAACTACATGTGTAGTGACTGCTGCAATGCCAGCAATGACTACTAGACCCCTAGTAGTTATTTTCGGTGAGGGGTCCCAATCGGTAGCCAGATATTCCGACGCGTTGCGGCGAGCCCCTTCAAAATTAATGCACAAAAGAGTGTGCATGCATATTTGACAGAGCACCGGTCAAGTTTAGAAATCGGAAAAAAATTAATAAGTCTTCAGAAAAATTAACGAAACATTTTCATTAAAAAAAAAAAAAAAAGTTAGGTTTCCTCACGATCTGTTGAACAATTTTGTTTCTCATCAATTTGTTAATAACATTTTGGAATTATTATTATGTGAAATTAATCATTTGAGCACCTTTAATATGCTTGATTTTTTTTTCAGATTTTTATACCATTGACAAGTGTTTGTATTTTCCTCTCATTTCTCTGAAACTTATGCGAAGTGAACACCATTCGCAGGAAGTACCTTAATGTGGCCGTCAATCGCTTCGCTTGTGCTGTCACGACATGTCGCTGTCTGGGGTCTTATTACAAGTTACGAATCGGCGATGATACGGTGATACAGCGATATAAGCGCCACGGCGATAGAGAAAAGTTCGTTTATAAAAAAAAAAAAAAGTGAAACGAGTCTTATATGATAAGTAGTAGAATTTGATCCGGCAAGCAATAATTTTTTTTAGCACCTCTGGTGCGAACTGTCAACCGTCAAACTGTTTCTCATAAATAAAAACGTTATGACAAATTAAAATTTCACTGTAGCAATAATGAGTATCCTGATAAAAGAAATGTTCGTTTCGCTGTATAAAAAAAAAAAAAAATAAAACATAACAGTTAATATGACTCGGAGGTATTTGATACTGCAGTGCAGATGTTAAAGTTTTTACGGGAGTAATATTTTTCAACCGATTTCATGTTGTAACATCTTTGAACGCAAAATTAGTTTTGATAAACGCGATTTAGCAAAGATTTTCGTTTCGATGCAGCAAACGGCACTTCGTCCTATCGGACAGATGTAATAGGTTATAGTATACATTTTCAGTATAAATAAATGTACTGCATTCCATTAACAATATACGAGAAACACGTTTCATGCAAGTTGATCTAGAACACACGATTGCAATATTTTTTTTTTTTCGTGTGTGCATTTTAGATGCTGCCTATTTGGCAATTGGTTGCGGTTCCGGTTCCGGAAGTTTTTGGAATAATGTGCTCTAAATATGGTTAAATACAACGGGTTTCTAACATATTGTTTAAATTTACCTCTGGGTCACATATACTGTTTCGTTTTAATATTAATTTTTTTAATCTAACGAACCAAACATTTATTTTATCCGAAAACGTATTATTGCTAAACTAACATTTTTATTTGCCATACCGTATTTGTTTAGGTGAGACATTATGACACTTAACCGTTCTCATCAGAGGTTCTTAGGGAATGCCTCTGATCCGCTCAAATTCTATCACTTAATCGTATAAGATTCGTTTCACTTTTTTTTGTCAACGAACTTTTCACTATAGCCGTGGCGCTTACATCACTGTATCACCGTATCCATCGCCGATTCATAACTCGCAATAAGACCCCTGGCCCGTTTCGGCCGCCATTGAGCAGTCACTTGTCCAGTGGGGAATAATCCTCAAAATCAAAGCCTGTGTCAATGCCTTCGTTAAGTTTGCCGATTAAATCAATATTCTCACTGTTTTGTTTTTAAATTTTTATTAATTTCTTTGGTACTTCCAGTAGGCTGTATCATGCTATGTTACATATATATATACACATCCTAACCAAAAAAGGCGTCCGGATAGTCTTCGGTACCCATGTGCCTTAGAGTACCGGCCGGCGTCGCGTAGATGCGACATCTACCGACGAGCAAGTCGACTAACTGGTGACGAAAAACAGGAGATCGTCCGTGAAACCCTCGGGATCAATGTCCGACCGTAGAGTGTCGACACGAAGTATAATTCAATTTCATTTACAGGCTATCCGGGTGGCGAAATAGGCTTGGCATTCCATCGACCTCGGCATGCGTTTCGTCGTTACTGGTGATCCTCGTCTATAGTCTCGGCGATCCAGTCCAAGTAAGAGTGAACGCGAGTGAACACATCGGGCACACCTCGGGCGCAAGGCATGCCGAATGACACGATGCCAATTTGGTAACCATCGACAACGAGCGGACCACCGGAGTCACCCTGCAAGAAATATCACAATGTTCTCGTTTACTCGTATAACGTTCATCACTTCTCCCTGTGCTGACTAATGGTTATTGTCGTTTTTAATATAGTTCTTCTGCCAGTTACAAAACTACTGCTTATTTTTTTTTTTTTTTAAGTATAATAACTGTTAGAAAATTCGCAATACTGCGAGGATTAAAATTTAGAGGGGGGTTTTTTTTTGTTTTTATGCGGAACTTTAAAGGCCTTTTGCGCAGACCAATCTCTCGAGTCAATGCGCTCAGTGACTGTGGAATGTGTACTTACGTTGCAGGCTCCTTCGCCCAGCTTGGTGAGAGTGCAAATTTGCCTGGGACCCACGGGAAGTCCGCCGATAACGCCATCGCATCTCTTCGTGTCGACTATTCTAAGTTCGATCTCTTGCAGACAGTTCGGTGCGGGACCTCCGGCCTGAACAGGAAAATCACAGTTTTATATATCAAGTGATCATACATCAAGTTTCGTTACAAGCGAATTGTCTTCGAATTATTATTGTTATAATTATTATTATTCTTTTTTATGGGAAAATTAGTAGTTTACGACACTAGTGCGAAAAGTGCGTTTCAACAAAGCTTGCGGAGTTGGCTCCACGCTTCGCCAACTTCCCAACGGCTGTCTGGAGTCCGCTATTTCATACGGTTTTAAACAAATGCACAAAAAAAACTCCCCTCTTCGTGCCTGTGACGTTGCGAAAGCGTGCGAAAAACTAACTAGAGTGCTAAAAAAAGCGTGCGATAAACTAACTACGGTATTAAAAAAAGGGTGCAAGAAATCAACTAATGTCGTTACTTAAAAAGTCGCCACTTTCATCACGCGTTACAGGCTTGAAAAGGGGATTTCGTATGGATGCGTTACGAAATAATTATTCAAAAAAAATGCATTAAACGCGGAAAAGCCGCATGAATTATTTAACGATAGCAGAGACGTTTAGTAAAAAAAAAAAAAAAAAAAAAAAAAACCACTTGAAAAGTGTGTACAATTGACTCACATATAGTCTTCCCCAGCCAGTGAGCGTGACTGGATAGTCTTGCCGGCGAAAATCTTCAGCGGCCATCGGAATGGCTTTAATTTTATCTGCGTAAACGATTTTTTTCGCAAGACGAATAAGGCCAATGTCGTTTCTGCCTGTAGCCGGGCGGAAACCATAGTGCGGGATGAGGCTTTCGGCCTCGTAACGATCGACGGTCTCGTTCAACAATCGATTACCAACACCGACGGTTATTTGGTGAGCGTTCAATCTGCCGAACAAAATGAAAATTCCATCAAACATTTAAAAAAAAAAAAAATGTCACAATCAACTCTAGCTGAAGTCTTTAGTGATCTTTTTGTTTTTCCTTGTTGCATTGTCATGGAACAAAGTGCCTGCGAAAATATGCACGCGTGAGATCAATAACATACCCACGGAGACAGTGGGCGGCAGTGAGGATGTGACGCTCGTTGATTATGGAACCACCGCAGTGGAAATTGCCGTTTCTCCACAACGACACTTGGTAAGGATACTTTCCATCCGGTGCATCGGAACCTCCGACGACACGCGATAAGTGAGGCGACGCTGCGAAAAAAAAAATTGATTGTCCGCACGATCGATAATTGTGTCACTTAAAACTAAATACCAAACGCCGAAGACCCATTCGTTGGTGTATCTTTCGCGATTAGGCATGTTTGGGTGAAATTTAGATTCTCGAACCATGCCGCAAAATTTCGTTCCTTACATATCGTCGAGCGTTACTTTGTTGCAGGCGTGTGTAAATTTGTATCATGCGCTTATACAACCAAAAATTTACGAATTTGTCAAGAAGAATGCTTACAGTAAGCGTTTAACAATATGTTCCAATGTATATATGTGTATATATATATATAGTCATAGGCAATTGAAGTGGAACACGATTTTTTTCGCCTGTCTTGGCAAAAGTTGGACCCTTTCACATATACTGTCGCCAAAATAACTTCAATTGCCTATTACTGTGTGTGTGAGTGTGTGTGCGTGTGCGTGTGCGTGTGCGTATATATATATATATATATATATATATATATATATATATATATATATATATATATATATATATATATATACTAGGGGGGCCCTGGGCTCGCGCGCTTCGCGCGCTCGCAACTCCTGCGCGCAAATCCTTATTATTCTAAATACTCTAAAAACATATACCCGTATTATAATAATGTTATTATAATAACCCTATTATTATAAGGTTTATCGTTTCCACACCACTATGCTATGTATCAACCACAATCACCACAACGCCCCCCTGATTACAAAAGACCCCCTGACCCCATCCCCCCTCCTTCGGAATCCCCCTGGAAACACCTCGACCCCTGCCCTCCGACCTCTTTAACTCTATTGTAGACCCCCTTAACCCTATTGTAGACCCTTTTACCCTTTTGTAGACCCCTTAATCCCATTGTAGACCCCCCTTAACGCTATTGTAGACCCCTTAAACCTATTGTAGACCCCCTTAACCCTACTGTAGACCCCCCTTAACGCTATTGTAGACCCCTTAACCCTATTGTAGACCCCCTTAACCCTACTGTAGACCTCCCCCACCCCCCAATTCTTGACACGGCGGCGACGGCGAAATCTTTTTATTATACATATAATGTTTGTATGCGAATTTATACTTTTAAAAAAACTCATATTCATTACGTATGTTATCATTATAATATTTTTTGTTCATAAATCAATTATCCGAAAATAATCGTTTGTCCGAACTGGTCTCGGCGCCAATTGGTGGATAATCGAGGCTCTGCTGTAATTGTGTCGCTTAAAACTAAATACCAAATGCTTAAAGACCCATTCGTTGGTGTCCCTTTCGCGATTAGGCATGTTTGGGTGAAAATTTGAATTCTTGCGTCATTGCGTTTGAAATCCGTAGGAAAACGATCGATCTTCCAATCGATCGTTCGAAGAATCGATAATTTTGATTAAAAAAAAATGTATGTATATAATTTTTTTTTTTTTTTTTTTTTTTTTTTTTTTTTTTTCTTCACTTACCGCCGATCGCAATAGCGAGGCTCAGTACCAGGAGTCCTACGAACGTCTGCATGATGATTCGAACTCGAAGTGTGACTGGTGTTGCCGGTGTCAATCGATATTTATACCCCAAAAAAAAAAGCGTCGATTCGTATCTTCTTTTATCTTCGCGAACCCACCGATGATTTTAAACGACATGTTCTGTAGTTGAAGTAACCAGCGAATCGGCCCGATTTTTCACGCCCCGATTTTTCATTCATATCGAGTAAGTCGACGTTGTGGCATCAAATTGTTTCCGCATCGATTTTCGATAGCGATCGTGTTCGTCTACGATAATCAAACTGGGGCGCCGAAAATTCTTCGAGATACGTATCTTCGCCTTTACGCCGTAATGTGTGCAATGTAATCTCCACTAATCCGTTAGGCGTCTCGTTAAAACTTTCGTAATCCCGCTATCGAATCCTTCGATCGATCTTAGTTTCGCTACTGATAAGTTTTTTTTTCTAATTTTTTTTAATTTTTTTTTTTTTCATTTTTATTTTTATTTTTTTGAGGATCTTCGATAAGAATCGACGATGCTTTATCGAGGAGAAGCGCGCGTTTAATAATCGAAATGTGTCTTTACACAAATCATTGATATCGATAAAGGGGATCGAGTGCGGAAATTCCGCAATTTATCGACGTAGGCGTACCATATCGGCAATGTTACATGTGATTTACATATAAATAAATAATGAGAAAAAAAAAAAAACCGGTGCGGTGGTCTAGTGGTTAGCGTGCTCGCCTCTAGACCAAAGCATCGGGAGGTCGACGGTTCGATTCCCGGCTTCGTAGTTCCGGCGAGAATAAAAATATGGGCGGGACAAAGCTCCAGATATATACATCGGTCACTCGCACGTAATGGCGCCTAAGTGTGAGTGTCGGATGTATATAGCTGTGTAGTCCATGTTAACATTCTCGGTGAAACGCGACGAAGCTCCGAGGCCAGAAACCGAATCGGAGACCGGCTGTATCGGCATAGGTTTTCCGCAGTTTCCCTATTGCCCATGGCAGAAATGTAATGGCAAATGCGATACAGAGGGGGAAGTCGGATGCGGCCGCTGGAATTGCGGAAAAGGGGGGGGGAGGTGGGGGCGTAAAAGGGAAACCGTACGCAGATGGAAACATATATAAAAAAAAAAAAAAAAAAAAAAAATAATGAGAAAAGTAAAATCCACACGGGACTCATGTGAATACCTTTTGGATTTCAGTGATAATTTCAGTAAATTAATAGATACATAATAATATATTCATTGTCAATTCACTTCAGATATGAAAACTTTTGTGTTGTGCGAATCTTTCGAGGAACGAAGAGAAGTCAAATCATAGGCTGTAGCGCAGTGTTAAGGTTCCGGCTTAGCATGCGAAGGGTCCCGGGTTCGAGGCCAACTTTGGGTCGTGGGGGGGGGGGGTTTATTTCTTTCTCCGTAATGCGTGATTTATAGTAGTGTAAACGCTCCTATTAGTGGCACCACAACAATGACGCCATAAAACAAAGAAAATATTCACACAAATATACGTATCTGATCATTGAAATGGGATCTATCGTCGATAGGACACTTTTAGCTAACCAAAAACCTCCCAATGTAACTAATTATCTATTTTTCCCTTTAAAGATATGATTAAAAGAATAAATTAATGCAATTGCTCCTATTAGTGGCACGCCAACACTGACTTGCACCCATTAGTGACCTCCCTCGTTGTACCTATTAGTGGCCACCGGCGTGTCGAGTCAAAAGATCTCTTGAGTTACAGACAATTGTCTATAACTCAAGCTTGTCACTCAGTTTTATCGTGATTATAAATATAAATCTATGATAAATAAATGTTTTTACTGCATTGAATCTTCTTTAAATAATCTTTTTCAATTTATTAATATTTTTAAACGTATACACACAATGGCGCTCAGTTGGCCACTAATATGAGGTACGCACATTTCTTATGTTCCTAATCCGGGCCACCAGATATTTCGGATAAATAATAATGCCAAAATATTTTTCAATCGTCAATATTTATTCGGCTAATAAATAATTACGTGTAATACGACCATTTAGAAAATCGCTGAGTACTTAACCAACCTATTAATGGTCTGCTTCTTCTCACAGTGAAGGCGAATACTCGAGGAAAAAACTAATTTATATTCCTCACGTCGATGATTTAGAATTTTTAGACTGTTGTGTTAAAAAACAACAGAAATACCAAAGAATAATTTTTGTTTTAAAAAAGGATTGCTGGAGTGTCTGCATACGTTGTTATTAAGGCATAACGTCGCAAACCTGCCACTAATAGGCGCACTGCTACGAATAGGAGCATTTACCTTACAGTAGAACCTCGATTATCCGAACCAATTGGGCCCGAGACCAGTTCGGATAAACGATTATTCGGACAATCGAGTTATGAATAAAAAATATTATAATAATAACATACGTAATAAATATGAGTTTTTTTTTTTAAGTATAAATTCGCATACAAACATTATATGTATATATACTTTGGAGCATATTATTAAACGCTTACTTTAAGCATTATTCTTGATAAAGTGGTCAATTTTTGGTTGTACAAGGGCATGATACAAATTTGCACACGCCTGCAACAAAGTAACGCTCAACGATATGTAACAAAGAAATTTTGCGGCATGGTTCGAATAATAATGGTTCGGATAATAAAAGTTCGGATAAAATAAAATACAGTTCGGATAAAATAAATTGCAGTTCGGATAATCGTGGTTCTACTGTATTGTATCCTAAATTGATATAATTCACGATGACAATTCGAACCCAGTTTTTTTTTCAATATTACCAAATTATTAATTATTCCTAGGTGGTTATTTTTGCGGTTGTCATGTGGTCGATTTGTTCAGAAAACGACCGCTTCTGCAGCAAGTAGAATTTGCGGTCGAAACAGAAAACTACGACAGTACCGCCAAGGATACGGGACGTCCGCTAGTAGTAGTGCAACGCGCAGCGGTGGCGCTGCAATCGGTCGAACTGTCAATCGTTTTGTGGTCGAATTTGGGCACAAACCAACCGGTCGTATTTGGGGTCGATATGTAGTCGGCGGTACCGATAGGGTATAACCATTATAAATAGAAGTGGATTGAAAATTCCTTGAGATATCGTTTTCAGAGTGCTTAAAGTATCCATTTTTCACCAAAACTTTGGGAATGTATCGTTGACAGAACTTTGACAGGTCTTTGACAGATCTTTGCCAGGTCCTTCCCTCGCGTTCCTCCCAACCAAAAACCAACCCAAAAACGATTGGTGCGCCAAACCAACCATTATTCCAACCTTCCGAAGGTTGATTTTGGGTTGTTTCGTCAAATTCACCCATCAGCCAACTATTCGTTCGACAGAGTAGAGGTTTATTCACGGTTGGACATTATAAACCAACTCTATTTTCGACTTTCAGCCGAGAATAGCAGTGGTTGACTTATGGTTGATTTTTCAAAACCAACCGTAAACCAACCGCTGGCTAGCTCGTTGCCCGAAATAGTTGGTTTATGGTTGGTTTCGATAAAACCAACCACAAATCGACCATCACTGTAGTCACCTGAAAGTCGGAATGAGGGTCGTTTTATAATAACCAACCATGAACCAACTATTTATGCTGTCGGAAAATTGTTGGTTTCCAAAAACCAACCGAAAATCAATCTTCGGGCGGTTGGAATAATGGCTGGTTTGGCGCACCAATCGACGGTTGGTTTGTGGTTGTTTATAGAAAAATCGTCCAAATTCCAAGCATTATTTACGGTTGGGTGGTCCGCGAGGGTTGGCAGGTCAGTGACAGGTCTTTAACAGGTCGTTGTCAGGTCTTTGATCGATGTTAGGAAGGTTTTATGCACTTCGATAGGTTCGCCAGGGATTTCGATCGGTTTTTGTAACGCTGTATAACAATAAAACGCACCCAAAAAAATTAAATTTCAGATTTCATTGTAGTGACTGGATTTGTGTTTTTATCCGGCATAAATAAATACGTAGGCATCGGGTATTTTTTATATCAGCGTGCTGAAAATGAAGTGAGATGCCACATTGCCGTTGATTATTCTTGCGATTGGACAGATACCGAATTATCGAAAGGGGCGACTGTTGTTTACCACCGCCAATCACTGATTTAAAGATGTTCGAAAGCCAGCTCAGACATTACACAGAAACGTCATTTTTTACATACGTCGTTCCTACTTTACCGCCGTATGTCAACCCGTTGTCAGTTGGTGACTGTGTTGAATCGAACTCGTGTCGAGTTGGAACTGTGGTGAATCGGGCTATGTGTAGAGTCGGTGACAAAAGCGTCTAGGGTGTATAGAGTTTTGTCGTGTAGAGTTTAACTTGTGTAGAGTTTTGCTGTGTAGAGTTTGACTTGCGTAGAGTTTTGCTTTTACTAATTTAACTCTTATATGGTATGGTGTGTAGAGTTCGAAGGTGTGTAGAGTTGGGGATGTGTAGAGTTTGGGCGTGTGTACAGTCGCGGTTGTCTAGAGTCCGGCCATGTGTAGAGTCGCGATTGTGTAGAGTCTAATGATGTGTACAATTGCCGTTGTGTTGAGTTGGTGGTGTAGAGTCGGACATGTGTAGAGTTGGGATCTGTAGAAACGACCCACTGCCCAAAAAGTCTCCCTTTGTGTAACACATTACATAGATTGATGACCTTAATGCAACATCATTGGAAGCGCTCATCGCGGACGGCATTTCGCTATCTGGGAATTGCGCTCTGATATCTCAGGCCATTGCAGATTATGATACCAACCCGGAAAATGAATGCCGCCAGCCAGGGAATACCCGGATCGGTTATAGTTAAATTTTTGTTATCTAATCAAACTCGCGCGCGGTCTTTGGATTTAAAAAATGCCACTCACCTCATCGATCAACAGAGAAACCGATAAAGAAGATACTGTTCAGATTTCAAGGCTTCCCGCACCTAAAATAACTACGAGGAATCCGGTAGCGACTGCTGAATGTTCAGCATTACAGTAGTTACTACACATGTAGTTATTACTTCTTAGTAGTTACGCCTCAACAGTCAGATCATATTACTGAGAGAGTAGTAGTTGTACTATTTGTATGCAGTGATTACTCCTTATAAGCAGAACTACTGCAAACAACAAGCAGTACACAGTGAACTACACGAAACTGCGGAAATTCCCATAAGTTAACTACTAGACATACATAGTAGTTTCGGGTAGTTAACTACTCAAAATACCCAGTAATATTTGGTAATGAACTACTCCAGATTTCCAATAGTTTTCAGTAGTCCGCCAATTTAGCACGGGCCAGTAGTTCAATAACTCATTAGTTAACTACTGGCCATTCATAGTAGTTTTGAGTATTTACCACCTACTGGAGATGTATAGTAGTTTCTCGTAGTTAATTACTGAAAATACCCAGTAATGTACAGTAATTAACTACTCCAGATTTCCAATAGTTTTCAGTAGTCCGCCAGCTTAGCACTGGGCAGTAGTTCAGTAGTTTATCAGTAGTTAACTACCAGACACTAGTAGTACTTTTCAGTAGTTTTCGGTAGTACTTTTCGATGAGTGTTATTAATAGCGGTCGTTTCTGATGTTTTCTTTTAGTCGTTTAGACGAAAGCTATCGAGATGTAGACTTTTCTGGACCGTCGTTTCCTTAGTTTTTATTCCTCGCAAAGGAAGCTGTTTTTGTATAGAAAAATATATACATAACAAAATGAAAAAATAAAACATTTCGAAATTGTTGCTGCAGTGGATATATATTTATTATTCGGCGAACAAATACGATCAATACGAGTTTTTAAACGAATTTTAACGGACTGTCTTAGGACAAGTACTTAGCGATTTGCACGATGATTATCGGTGCGTTTTATCTAATCATGTATCATCACTCGTAGAACATAAAAATTATACAGTTTCCCCGACGTTGAAGTATGTCCTGGCGTTGATGGGTCGATGAGTCGCCATCTTGAGGTGACCGAGAGTCGCCATCTTGCGGTCACTCGAGAGACGACATTGCCTGGTTCAATCTCGATGACTCACTGCAACGAATCAAAGGCACATTGTGAGCGTAAAATGGGGTATTGCCCGAGACTGATCCCTCGCATTCTGACCAACCTTAAATCAACGCCCATTCCAATCTTCGGGAGTTTGATAGGCGATATTAAAAAACCAATCGCAACACCAACCATTATACGTTTTGGGTACCAAAAGTTGGTTCACGGTTGAATTTTCCTAAAGCAACCCGATTTTCAACCCCGAGGCAAGAGTTATCGGTCTTCTCGACATAAAGTCGGAATTTAGGTTGTTTTGAGAAAGTCCAACTGTAAACCAACTTTCAATCCGACACATAATGGCTGGTATTGCGGTTGATTTTGAGATATCAACCAAACAGCTACCTCCAGAAAGTTGGGATCATAGTTGGTTTGGCGAACCAATCGACTGGTTGAGTTGCGGTAGATTGTTAGAAAACAACCCAAATCCAACCCAAAGTTTTACGGTTGGTTGGTCCGCGAGGGATTTGAGAAGGGGAGAGGGCGAGGTCGTTCGGTGACGATACGTACCTTATCCTCTTCATCAGGATCTGATGTGAACGCTCGATAAGCCAAGTACGCGACTGCCACTCCGGCAATGCCTACGGCGGCTGCTGTCGCTTCGCCTTCGGTCGATCGTTTGGTAGCCACGATGTTGTCCGATCTGGTCCTACGTCCATGACGGTTCATCCTAGATGCGGCTGGTGCGCCGGCCTCCGATGTGAGGCTTCGATAAGTGAAGCTTCCAATCGCCGCTCCAGAAGCGCAAATGGCGACTGGTGCTGGCGCATTTTCGAACAAGAACTGGGTCGCTTCGATCAACTGTCCGATGGAGGTCACGATGTCGTCCGATTGGGTCCGATTGAAGTCACGATGTCTTCCTCCGTTTTCATAATTTCGGTACTGATCGCGATCCATTGTGGCTCGATGAGTATCGTCGAAGAGCAAGTAGGTAAGGCTGCGGCACCGATGGCGACTGAAGGAGGACGACTAGGCGACACAAAAGGAAGACGAGCAATCCCGTTTTATCTGCTACCGTTGATGTGTCGAGGCCAAGGTCTCTCGGGTGGGGTTGCCAACGTTGCAAAGCAACAATTATAACGGTAGTGCCAACATCGCAAATGGAACAGACTGTTGGCAACTTTAGTGACGATGAGTGACCGTCTGTTTTTCGAACGGTCAAATTACGACAAAATAACCGTCAATGTTACAGCTTGAAAAACTAAACTTGGTCAATATTGTCATTTAGGCAAGTGAACAATATTGCCGGTAAAAATTGTTGCTAAACATTATTATATTATGTTAATATGTAAAATCGATCTTTGCAAAAAGTTGTCAGATAAACGACAAAAACACCATAAATTATCCAAGAAATATTGATGTACATAATCGTTCCTACTTTGCAAGAAGTAAACAAATGTTCAGACCGCTCTTAACATGTATTGCCAGGTACATTCAACTTTTTTAAAAGTAAAATAAAATAACAATAACAAAAAAAAGAAAAATTTAAGTGAAAAAGAAAATCGTTCTCGGCATGAATTTTCATTGAATTTAAGTCAAAGCATCACACCTCGATGAATTGTGTGAATTGTCCCGCCACGCATACGCGAGAAGGCTTATGCTTTCGCGTGTGCGTCATTGACGCATCGCATTTATTCAATATCCCTACAAGGGTCTCACGAAGAACTGTAGTGACAGGTTTAAACCGTCAGCTCGCATGTATATTTCGCTTGAAAAATATTCTTCTCTCATAGTCGACCGAAGTATAATTTATTGTCAACAGCAGTTCGGTGTTTCGCGCAGAGGTACTTCAGTGTAGTATCAGCGTCAACGAGGCCTACGGCACGAGCGTTGGCGAGTTCATTGGAGCGTGTAACGCCAGCGGCGGCCCTAAATTGATCGCCAGACGGGCACTTGTTGGGTTTCTCAAAAATAAACATGGTCCTCACTGTGTACAGTCGGTAAAATCGTATCCCACACAAGAGGAACGCTTTTTACACCCCATCTGAGTTGCTGCCCTCGTACATCTTTTGATGTGCTCGTTAAGCTGGTAAGTTCGTTTTTTAGCGTTGGCTGTAGTGCTGTGGTGTGACTATAGCACGGTCTTACATACAGGTCTGGAAACGACGGTGGTGGGGGAAGGATCGCTTGGCGTCCAGTTTTCGCAGCTTCAATTTTTGGCCGCATGGTGCGCATCGGCAAGCGAATGTCGAGTGCTAAAGAGACAGCCATATGTCCCCGTTTTGCTCACAGCGCAATTTTATTTGGTTTGTACCCTGTTGCTGCGGTGAGGTACCACACAGGATTTCGTCATTTTCGTACGATCAATTTGTCAATGAGAATTTAAAAAATTTTTACACCCACGATTTTACACGAAACGCAAAGACAGAACTGTACGGTTTAGGTTAGTCCGTCGACATGCCCCGACCACAGCGCCGCAAGATGGTAGCGATTAGAAAAAAAAAAAAAAAAAAAAAAAAAAAAAAAACGTTTGGACACTAAGCGGCTCACTTTCGCCTATGGAAAACGGCCTGTTTGCAAGACCGTGGGCTATATATAGTGTTGGCGGTAGTGTCAATCCCGATCGTCATCTCGGCATACACACGTTACGTATAAAGCTTTCACGGACAGCGTCGAGTCACAGTACTGCGCAATACACCGACGTGCAACGACAAGTGCTTCGGTTCCGCGTGTAAACCATTCCTCCTTGTGGTCCCGGATCCCATCGTCGTCAGCGCACACTGCTTAAAGGTAGTGCGAGTGCACAGACTGAGGACCACTTAAGATTCGAACAGAACTAAGAGGGCATTGCAAACACTTTTCTCGATGTTATACAAATCTGAAAAGAAAACTAAACAAACAAAAAAATCAAGCATATAGAAGACGTTGAAAATATTGATTTCGAATAATAATAATTTTCAGTGTTATTAAAAAAAAAATTAATGAAAAGGAAAAAAATTTAACAAATCACACGAAAATGTAATTTTTTTTTTCTAATGAAAATTATTCGTTAACATTTGTGAATACGTAGGAATTTTCTTCAGAATTTTGTCCAATGTTCGATAATCGCGACTTTTTGAATTTCTTTACAGCTTAAAAATTTACAAAAAACGCAGTTTTCAAAACATCAGACACATTTCTGAAAAACTTCATACGTATTCAGAAAAGTCAACAAATAATTTGCGTAACTAACAAAAATGTGTATTTCCAGGTGATTCTCTGAACAATTTTTTGTTTCTTTTTAGTTTGTCGATAGCATTATGAAATGATTATTGTGCAATATTAATGTTTCAAGCACCTTGCAATATGCTTGATTTTTTTTTGTTTTGTTTCAGATTCTTATCCCATCGAGAAATGTTCGCAATTCTCTCTAGATTCTCTCTGAATGTTACGTGGTGTCAGCCTATACGCTCATACCGACTTAACCATTGTTATTAATAGCGCGCCCGGCAATCGCAGTGAACAGTACTAAAATAGATTTCATTGGACACCACTCAAGAGCCATGGCGAAAAGATCAGCCGCGGCTGGCACAGCCGCTGCACTATACACTGGACCTACCATCGCTGGAATGGTGGGCTTTGGCAAGGCAGGCATAGCTGCCGGTTCGACGGCAGCTGGCATGATGAGTACTCTCGGTGGTGCCGCAACCCCAGCCGGAGGATTCGTGGCGACACTACAAACAATCGGTGCAACGTCAACCGTGTTCGTAGGCGCTACACCTGTGATCGCCACTGCCGTTATTGGAGCCGGAGTCGGATATGGCGTTTACAAAGGATACCAATGGCTTTATCCAACCAAGGTACTTGCCATAGTCGTGACCAAATTACCCCCAAAATCACCCTCACCGAAAAGAAAATACTACTGCCAGTAACTAATAGTTAGCTACTAATAAACTACTGCAAAGTGCCAAAGTGGCGAACTACTGAAAAATACTGGAAATCTGGAGTTAATTACCGAACATTACTGGGTATTTTGAGTACTCAACTACCCGAAGATAATATAAATCTGTAGTTAAGTAAATATCCGAAACTACTATGAATGTCAAGTTGTTGACTACTGGGAATTCCCGCAGTTTCAAGAAGTTGACTACTGGGAATTCCTGCAGTTTCCAGTAGTTGACTGCTGGGAATTCCTGCAGTTTCCAGTTCTTGACTACTGGGAATTCCCGCACTTTCCAGTAGTTAACTACCGGGAATTCCCGCAGTTTCCAGTGGTGGAGTACTGGGAATTCCCCCCAGTTTCCAGTACTTGTCTACCGGGAATTCCCACAGTTTCCAGTAGTTTACTTCTGGGAATTCCTGCAGTTTCCAGTACATAGTTCTTTACTGAGTATTGTTTATAGTTTTCGGTAGTTCTACTTATGAGTAATAATGACTGCTTATAAGCAATAGAACCACTACATTCTCAGTAATAACCACTGACTGTTGAGGTGTAGCTACTAAGAAGTAGTAACGACATGTGTAGTAACTGCTGCAATGCCAGTAGCAACTGCTGAACCTTCAGTAGTCACTACCGGACCTCTAGTAGTTATTTTCAGTGTGGGTAGCCTCGGGCAATACCGGACTTCATGCTCGTAGTAATATGCTCTTCATTTGTTGCAGGACAAATGAAGTTCAACAGAGTAGTTGAAGTCGTTTCCTCGTGGAAAGGTGGAGACTGGCACATTCAATCTTAATGCGCCTGAGGATTTGACTTAAATTCGGCAAATGGACTGTCACTTTGGAATATTAGCAATATTATACCATTGTTTGAAAATTTGAAGTAGCAACTTTTCTTTTTACTTCGCAAACCCAACTGATGAAGAAATTACAGCAGCGTATATTGGACGCCAAGCACTTAAAATGACGATTTTTTTTGCCAATGGAATACATCACTTGCTTGATTTTTTTTAGTTCCTCAACTGTTGCTATGCCAATCACTGAATTGAATCAGTGAAGTCGCTTTATTCATTGTCGATCGAACAAACGACCGTAAAAGCAACCGTACAGATATAAGCTTTTTGACGATCGGTATGAGCTTTTTTAGACGGTTTCTTTTACGGTCGATTATTCGGTCGCCAATCAAACAAACGACTTCATTGCCGAAACACGGCAAAAAAATGTGTCGCGAGAGCGGTCGTTTCAGCAGTCATTAGTGTGGTTAATTTTTGGAAAAAAAAAACAACCGTCGCTTTTAGGGTCGCTTCTTCGGTCGCTCGAAAATGACGTCATGACAGAACAAACATTTTACGGAATCAAAAAAGCCCGTCTATTCACAGCAATTTTTTGGTCAATTGACGCTCACAAAAAAACATTACCGTCACATCACTCCTCCAGAGACAAGCTTATTACTCTTCGGACGCTAGTAAGTTTCTCCTTATGTTAAGGCTGCAGCACCATTATTATTATCCCCGCATCAGCAGTGTCGGCCATGACCGTAACAGATAAAGCTGACTCGGCCAGCATTCGCTCGCAGCTCGCCGAAGTTCCCTCGTCATCGGTGCACGCGATTACCGTTATTATTATTATTATTATTATTATTATTATTAAACTGCTCGAAGGCAGTTCCACATGTGAACGAGCGAACATTCCGTGGGGCCACGTCGTTGCGCACAGCTGTTCAGCGATCGCGGCTCGAGGGCGATCGCAGTGAGTATACTAAAAGAACTCTGAAGAAAGAAGTCTCGAGGACATGGCTCAGATCGCAGCTGCGGTTGGCGGAGCGGCAGCCCTGTACGGTGCATCTGGCATCGCTACCGTCCTTGGATTCACGCAGGCTGGCATAGCCGCAGGTTCGACGGCAGCCACCATGATGGGAGTTCTCGGGACCCAGGCCGGTGGCGTCGTGGCGACCGCGCAGGCCATCGGAGCTACGGCGACGGTCTTCGTCAGCGCTCCGGCAGTCATCGCCGTGGCCGGTGTCGGGGCCGTCGGCGGCTACGCCGCCTATGAAGTCATCCGGTTGTTTTGCTAAACAAAGGTACTCTTTTGAACCATGGTCACCGACCTCCCCACCCCCCTCCTTCGATTACCATAGTTATTTTTTTATTATTTTCGCTTATCTATTCACATCACTTTGGTTCCGCTGTTATTATTATTATTATTATTATTATTATTATTATTATTATTATTATTATTATTATTATTATTATTATTATTATTTCTTTACAAGGAGTTGCGAAATCCAAGTAACAGATTCCACCAGCCAAGCTGGAGGATATGTGGGGCTCCCGAATGGCCCACCCACTAAACCGCCCTATCCTTTCCGTCCGCCCCTGCCAGTTAGTGTTACTTCTGGCAGGTGGATCTGTCTGTGTGCGTCTGGTCGTTGTTTTGTTTCGTTTTCACGTCACGTCAGTTCGTCCGCTCTGTCACGTCAGGCAGCCGTCTGCGTTTTTTTTTTTTTTTCGCCTTAGTACTGTCTCCGTGTAGTTGGCAACCAGTTGCCACCACTCTGCTCTGTGGAGTGTAACGTAGGATTCTTCGTCGTCCTATTATTTCCTCGCTCGAGATGGCGCGAGAGTCCGTTTCGCCCGTGGAACACGAAAGTGTTCGACTCGCGGTGCGCGGGAATTATGAGAGGGAGTTATTAAGGTATTTGTGGAGATAACCGAAAACTCGGAGAGACAAGACGTTATTGTTGAAGTTTTCAACTGATATTCAATGTATTGTTACAGACTTTTTACTCAAGAGCATGATGATCACAGCTCGAAATTCAACCGAGTTCTGTCTTTCCAATTTTTGTATCCCTTTGCTTTTTGATGATCTTCGACGATGGTGCTTCCTCGATATCCAAGATTAGGGGTGGTTCGACCCCTCCAGTAAGTCCGTTATCCAGTCGTGGTCCGAGGCCCGCCTCCGTCGTAGAGTTTCGCCGGGGTAGATGCTGAGTCCGCTGGTGGTCCGTCCGAATGACCGTCGATGAGAGGCGTCTGCTTAATTTTATGAGTTTGGGTCCTTTCTTTGCAGACCCTAAAACAAGCCTGCGTTCTTCCAGAATATTCCTTTTTTTCGGGTGAAGTATCCACATCTGGCGTCTATCCTTGGGAAAGTTCTGCGCTCTCGCTGGCTTTCTGAATTACCATCTTCTATAGAAAGTTCGCATGTGACCATTCCTGCCTAATATTATATCTATTTGATTCTCGTTAGCATTATTTATATTTGAATCGGACAAATCGCGCGCGACGCATAATTCGACGATCGATTAATATCGCGGTTACCAACTAGATCCGTTACAGGAGCATCACCTCGACTATGTTGTCCGGGGTGATGCTACCAATCGTCGTCTCCAGTTCCAGTCTGAGCGCTGTACAGCGGTCACATTCGAGGAACGTATGTTCCGCTCCGTCCCCGTTGTGTCCGCAGTATTTCCAGTCCGACGCTCGTACTTTGTTCATTCTGTATGGGTACCGTCTAAAGTACCCGCGGCCTGTCAGAAGCTGGGTAACGTAAAAATTTACGTCCCCAAACCCCCGTTTGGTCCACGGTCTCAGGTCCTTTATCAGTCGTCTCGTCCAGTTGCCTGTTTTTTCTTCTGTCCAGCTTTGTTGCTAGGTCTGCCTCTTTCTGTATTATTATTATTATTATTATTATTATTATTATTATTATTATTATTATTATTATTATTATTATTATTATCCTATCAAACAATGAACTACTGTACCTTTCTCTCCACAATCAGCTTGGCGCGACACGAGTTTTTACGCTGATAATAAATATGGATTTTTTTGTTTTTTTTTTTTTTTGCAGTGAGTTATCGAATGACGTCGTCTGGCCGAAGTCCTCTCGTCATTGAGAGGGGAAAATGGCGGCGTTCGATCGTTATGCACCAACTTAACTTCGATTCGACTAAGAGCAGATGAAAGTCACGTGATCGACGCGACGGGAGCGAGAGAGATATCGTTATTCAATCTCGTGGTGGAGCGAGAGAGACACCGCGAGAGCGCACTTCACATGGCGTCACGTCCCGTAAACGGCCTATCCACTGTGACCGAAGACTGTCCATTTTTTTTTTTTTCTTTTTTTTTAACACATTTATTATGTGACTATTAAAATTAGTTTGATAACTTCAAAGTTGCAACATTGCTTTTTATTTCGCACACCCGATTGACAAAGAAAAAAAAGGATGAAACTAAAAAAATAGATGCAAAGTAATTTGCACGTTGCTTAATCATTTATTGCAACTTTGCGCATAGAGAAATCTATGTAAGAAGTAAAGTGTGTGTCGATAAGGTGATTGGTTAAAGTGGACTATTGATTTTCTCTGGAACAAATCGATTTCCGACAATCCTGCGCCAAGAGAAAATTGCCCATTGGGTTGTCTCGAAAAATTTCGACTGTAAACCAACTTCATATCGGATACATTTAACGGTTGGTATTACGTTTGAATTTTAAGTATCCAACCTGCTTCTGGAAGGTTGGAATCTGAGTCGGTTTGACGCACCGGTCGACCAGTTGAATTGGAACAGATTGTTAGAGGACAGCCCAAAGTTTTACGGTTGGTTGGTCCGCGAAGGATTCGCTGATCGACATATCGCTCGATCCTCGTGGAGGAAATCTACGAAACTTGGAGCTTCCACGGACATTGAAAAAAAAAAAAAAAAAAAAAAAAATTATCTGAAAAAATTCATAAGTATTCAGAAAAATAAACGAATCATTTTCATGAAAAAAAAAAAAAGTTAAGTTTCCGGAAGATTGTGCTGAACAATTTTATTTATCATCAATTTGATCAATAACATTTTGGAATTATTATTGTGCAAAATTAATCTCTTCGGCACCCTTAATGTGCTTGATTTTTTTTTTTTTTCAGAGTTTCATACCATCGAGAAGTGTTCGTGATTCCCTCTCATTTCTATGAGACTCATGCGATGTGAGTTCTTTACCAAAAATCACTGGTAATTTAATTGGCTTACATTAACTGTTGGTATTGGTATTGGTATTGTGTGTTACACCGATCCCCTAAGGGTTACGGGCTCCTTCACTTTCTCCCTCCTCCTTCCTTATCCGCTGTCGCCAGTTCGATTCTTGGGCCCGGAGCTTCGTCGCGGCCCGCTAGGTGTCAGTAGTCGCGGACATACGGATATAGTCGTAGTTCGTACGTCCTATCTCCGGAGCTACACGTCCTCGTCCGTTTTTCCTTTCACCTACGGGACTTCAGTCTCGGCAATCGAATCCGCGACACTTTTCCCAGTCTTTCGGTTTCCCATACCGAGGCGCTGGTCCTTTCCTCTGGACCTACTCTATTATAGTGGGTTCCGAACCACTTTTTCGCAGATAAAAAACACCACAGAAAATTCTTGGCGCTTGCCGGGAATCGAACCCGGGCCTACTGCGTGTGAAGCGCGCGCCGATCCACTCGGCCACGCTCAACCCCCTACATTAACGGTTATCTCAGCAACTAACATAATCAACCGGTCACTTTACACCAACTGAAAGCATCTTTTAGATATTTTTCGTTTGCGTACGAGCGACGTTGGTACGACTGGCGATCGACCGGCGACGCGTCGCAAACTTCGCCTCGTAAGTCGAGAAAAACTCTAGTCGTTGGAGGGGATAAAATTGCACCGCTTGCACACACCGTCGTGCGAAGCTCGGCGTGTGCTCGTTCGCCTGTTGCAAAAATCGGGCTCCCTCGAGTTTATAATCCACACAATCTGCGGCTTGGATTTCCCGCGACGAGGACAAACATCCGGAGAGCGTCGTCGTGTTAACTGGACTCACGAGAAATGACGAACATATCGAAGGGCAAACGATCGTCCGCGAAGTTAAGGGTAAGCACGAAACGCAGCTGTTTATCCCTCCGACAACCTGTGACTTAGTCGCACTCTCGGCCCAACACCTCCGCCTATATATATATATATACATATATATATATATATACACACCGCGCCGAGGCATTCTCGTGCTATGATTCGCCCGGCTAATCAACGAATCGTTAGGTAACTCTCGCCCGATTAGGAAACTTATTTTTTCAATCCATTTTTTTTTGTTTTTTTTTTTTGGGTTTCTTTTTTCAGAGCATGGGCGATCACGACGCATTTCTCAGCCGAATCACGAAGTCGCTGTACTACTCGAGACTGCCCATGACCGACCGTCTCAGCCTGCCAGTCACAGGTATAAAGGCGACTTTGCAAATTTATCGAACTATCGCAGAAATATTATTTTTATTATTTCTTTTTTTTTTCTCAGAGAATTTAAGATTTTTTTTATTTTATTTGAAACAAATTTTTCTGCACTTTGATATTTTTTGTTTTGTTTTGTATTATATATATATATATATATATATATAGAATAGAATAGAATAGTTTATTTCGTGTTCTAGGGCCTAAGCCCCCTAAGAACACCGTGCCACACAGTACAGAAATTGCCCAGAACAAACAATAAGCCATAATAAAATATGAAATACAAAAATAATACAATGAAATAAAGAAATAATAAGAAATATGGAAATAAAGCACAGAAATATGTATATATATATATTTTATATATATATATATAAAATATATATATATATAAAATATCTTTATATGATTCTGTAACGGTCCCAGCCTGACAGTCACACAAGTATAAAGGCGATTTCACAAACCTATCGAACTATCGCAGAATCACAGAAATATTATTTTTATTGATACTTTTTTTTTATAAGAGAATTAGTTTTTTTTATTAATTTTTTTTTTTTCTGCGCTTTGATACTTTTTGTTTTGTGTATTATGTAAATAAGACAATTTCTTCTTATGATTCTGTAATAATAATAATGATGATAATAATAAGCTTTAAAAGGGCAGCGGAGGTGAAAATCGTTTTGCCACGTCTAATCCTGTGTTTCTGATTAGTAAGCCATTTATTTTTACTTCCCGGCGACAGCTCTGCAGTAACAGAAATGTTTGTTAAATTCACTCCATAACTACTTATTATTATTATTTTTTTTAAATGAGAGAAACATAATTTTTTATTATATAAACATTTGAAACACATGCTTCAGCTTTTTGATTTTTTTTTTGTAATATAAATGAAACAAATTTTTTTACACGATTCTGTAATCATTAACAATAAGTTAAAAAATTTCGTAGGCGTGAACATTTTTTTAAATATTATATTACTGTTTTTTTTTTTTTATTATTGATATTGGATTGCATTTAATTTGGACTTATTGATTGAAAGGTGATTTTTTGCTTTGCCCTTAAAATCAAAAATTACATTAGAAGAGTACACAAAATGTGCATGTAAAAGGACTTTTCCTGTAAAATAAATAAATTTAATAATAATAATGATAATAATAATAATTTTTATTTTCATATAATGTAGAATTCGCTGCGGAGCTCTTCACGGAAGTGAAGAGTGGCCTAACTTTGGAGCGTTTGGACGTCGACGAGGCCGGAAGAATATCGAGAAACGCTTGCGTCTCGCCGTGCTCGCTCGTACTGGCGCTTCTCTATCTGGAGCGTCTTAAGGACTGCAATCCCGAGTATCTTCACAGAGTCGCGCCTTCCGAGCTGTTCCTCGTCTCGCTGGTGAGATCCCGCGATTTTTGTTATTATGGTTATTATTATAATAAGAAAATTTTGTTATGATTATTATTATTATTATTATATTAACATCGTATCCCACGCGTGGGTTCCGCAGATGGTCGCGAGTAAATTTTTGAACGACGACGGCGAGGAGGACGAGGTATTCAACGCCGAGTGGGCAAAGTCGGGAGACTTTACCGTGGGAGAGATAAATCGCCTGGAGAAAGAATTTCTCGGCGCCATCGTGAGTACACGTTCGCACTTGTTCATTCGCGTGTAGTGTAAAGAAGTTGACAAATTTTCAAAAGCAGCATTTTCAAATTTTTTCATTGATAATTGATAATACTTCTAAGTGGTCATTGATCATTGATCATTGATCATTGATCATTGCTAACCGATAAATAATTTGGTTGTTTTCTTTCCCCCAGGACTGGGCGATATTCGTCCAGGACCAGGACTTCTGGGAGCGTCTCCGTAAGCTCGAGAGGGACATAGCCTACAAGGAGGCTCGCAAGCGCGGTTGGTTCTCCTACACAGAATTGTCCTGTCTCCTCGAGAGCGTCCCGCTCGCCGGTCTGGTCCACGCCTTCGTCAGCCTCTCCTCGATATGCCTAGCGACCTACGCTGCCGGCGTCGTGACGCTCCTCGGCTCGGTCCTCGTCGCAAGCCAGATGCCGGGCACCTCGCTGGCGCCTCCTCGACAGTCCCCGACGCTGGCCCAGTCCCGCGCCGCCCTCGCCGCCAACTTCACCCAAGCGCCCCGTCCCGGCCACGCCGACGACGCTCTCGACTCGGCCGAGGCCGATCTCGCCGACGCTCGAATCGGCGAATTTCACAGCAGCAAATCCTCGGACCTGCGACCGTGCCGAGGCAATTTCACGCGCGCCGATTGCTCGAGTCTTCGATCGAACGGCGCCGAAACGACGGCCGAGCACGTCGGCTGGGAGTGGTGGCTCAGCTCGATGATGACCTGGCTTCCGGATTACTCTAGGCGAAGCGCTAGCGACGTCGGCGAGTCTCGCGACCTCGACGAGAAATCGCACCGTGACCGCGACTTCGCGACGAATCTCGAACGCCACCTCGCCGAGGATCTTTACGTCCGGGAGGCTGAGAGGCTCATGATGCAGATCAACTGGCGAGAGACACTCGCCTCGAGCTTTGAGACATCGAGGAACGATTGGCGATACTACGCGACGAAGATATCGCTCGGGCATCGTCACTGACACACAATGTAACCACGGGCGATAATTTTGTTTCTTTTTGTTTTTTTTTTGTTTTTTTTTATGTCAGACACGAAAGTTTTCGTAACAGAATATCGTTCGATCGACGTTTAGACCACCAATGTGTTAACCGTGTAACACAATGATTTTTATTTTATTAACGTTAACACAATGATTGTTATTGTGTTGCAGCTGAGACAATCGTTGTTATTGTGTTAACTTTAACACTATGATTTCTATTGTGTTAACTATAACACGATGATTGCTATTGTGTTAAAGCTAACACAATCGTTGTTATTGTGCTAACGTTAACATCACGATTGATATTGTGTTAACGCTAACACAATAACCGTTATTGTGTTAACGCTAAACACAATGACTGTTATTATTTTAAAGCTAATACAATGATTGTTATTGTGTTAACGTTAACACAATGACTGTTGGTGCGTTAAGGGCGGTGGCACAACAAATGTTAATGTGTTAATTTTAACACGACAAACGATAGGGGGTTAACATTATTAATCGACTCGAAAAATTTGAGTCTTCCGAGACGCAACACTTTGATGCGGTCTTTTTTCTTTCTTTCTTTTTTTTTTTGTGTAAATCGAAGTCCCCGCGGCCGTAGAAGCTGCAGCGTGTGCTTACTGTCCCGTGGTACCTTTATCATTACAAAGAATAACAATTAAAAGAAGTACGAGAAGCGTTCGAGATAATAAACGAAAGACTTAGGGTATGAATTAGTTCAAATGCGAAATAAGGAAAAAGAAAAGAAAAACGATATATATTTTTTGTACTAACTCTTCAAAGTATCGTGTTACAATGATCGTCGATATATATATTTAAAATAATAATAATGAAGAAACTAACAGTACTTTTTTCAAATAAACGAAAGATCATTTGCAAGCGACAACGGTAATGGCATTTTTATTATTACGTATCTAATATATATTTATTTCTATATATGTATTTTTTTTTTTTTTTTTATTTCGATTACGCGGGGAGGGATTGCTCTTGGTCGTCGGCGATTATTATTCTGATTGCACTTTTTTTAAAATACTTTTCTCAGACACATGCGTGAGAGGAAAAATAGTTTTACTATTTTTTTTTTTTTTTTTTTTAGTATTGCGCTAATTACATAATTATTACAACTCCTGACTCTGATTTTTCTTTTTTTTTTCCTACGCGCGATTTGAATTTCTTTCGTCGTTTACGACGTCTACACACAACACACATACACATCGACGAGGAACTGTTGAGGTTTTTTTTTTTTTCTTCTTTTTTTCAAATTCATTTTCGTTTCGTTTTTCGTTCAAAAAGTAAAATAGCTAAGTCGCCGCGCGAGTCTTGCTACGAAACGCGCGAGGATTCTTTCTATATACATACGTACATTAAATACATACATACGCGAGTAACACAAATTACCTATATTCAAAAAAAAAAAAAAAAACATAATAACAAAAAATAAAAAAAATTCAAATGCTTTTTATCGTTTCGATTCGAGAGGTCCGAACTGCGGGCTGAGAGTATTATTTTTTTTTTAAATACAAATTATTCGGTCTCTATTCTGCATTTTCGGAGTAAATGCGCTATGGAAATATTGGGTGCTTCGGTGTTACGTTTTTTTTTTTTTGTTTTTTTCTGATTCGCCTACTTCGCTGTTTCGGTCGCGTGAAATCTTTTTTTCTTTTCTCTCTTTCTCTTCTATATTACTATTTGTATATTTTACACGTTCACGCGGCTACGACGACCGACGGCTCTTGCGATTGCGGAGTCGTCGAGGCTTCCTCCTTCTTCGTTTCCTTTCCCATCAGGAGGAGCGGCGTCATTCCCAATATGCAACCGATCGTCACGCCGATCACTCGACCCTGCGAATCAAATTGTAAATTAGATTTTTTTTTTATTTAATTTTATTTAATTTTTTTTTATATTTCTTTAAAATATTTATTTTACGTTGTGCAGTGGTCCGGAATGTGCGCGACGCACAAATTTCCGGCTAAAGGGAAGATTTGGTGAGAATTTCTTCTTTACCGACCGACGGTAACCGAAATTCATAAAATGAAATTATTATTATTATTTTTGTTGGGAAGAAATTAATTTGCGCACCATGTTCGCAGCTCTCCTTGACCTGGGCAAATCCAACTGTATCGGTGTGAGCTTCGGCGGTCTGAATCCAATTTTTTGTGCCAAAAGTTCGACGTAGAACGCCGAGCCAATACCGAGAATGTCGGAAATCGTGTTGCCCAGAGCTGCGGCCGCCATCGTCGAGAGCGATATAACGGCACCCATGGAAGCCTCTATATGCTCACCCTGAAAAAGATTTGAGTGAATAATAGTAATTTTTGTAACAAATTCAGGAGAAGTGCTACTCCGTGCCTGCCGATTGTGGCGTAAAGTAGGAAAAGCGTGCGTAAAGTAGGAAAAGCGTGCGTAAAGTAGGAAAAGCGTGCGTAAAGTCGGAAAAGCGTGCGTAAAGTAGGAAAAGCGTGCGTAAAGTAGGAAAAGCGTGCGTAAAGTAGGAAAAGCGTGCGTAAAGTAGAAAAATCGTGCGTAAAGTAGGAAAAGCGTGCGTAAAGTTCGAGATACGTGCGTAAAGTACGAAAGGCGTGCGTAAAGTACGGGAAGCGTGCGTAAAGTACGAGAAACGTACGTAATGTACGAGAATCGCGCGTAAAGTAATGAGAAGCGTGCATAAAGGACAAAAAAACGTACGTAAAGTAATGAGAAGCGTGTGTAAAGTCCTAGAAGCGTGTGTAAAGTACTAGAAGCGTGTGTAAAGTACTGGAAGCGTGTGTAAAGTACTAGAAGCGTGTGTAAAGTACTAGAAGCGTGTGTAAAGTACTAGAAGCGTGTGTAAAGTACTAGAAGCGTGTGTAAAGTACTGGAAGCGTGTGTAAAGTACTAGAAGCGTGTGTAAAGTACTGGAAGCGTGTGTAAAGTACTAGAAGCGTGTGTAAAGTACTAGAAGCGTGTGTAAAGTACTAGAAGCGTGCGTAAAGTAAAATCGGCCCGATATGCGGATGCGCCGGGTATTTATAGTACACTTGGATGCAAAGCACTACTTATGCCACTCTGGTCAGGCACGAAAAGTGGCACTCTTCGTGCATGAGTTACATAAATATTTTTGGATTTGACGGAAAATAAAACTCACAGCAATTATCATGATGAAGTTGTCGAGAAACCCAAAACCGATGAACGGAATGGCGTTAGCGACGGACACTGAAAGACAAAAAAAACAAAAAGAATAAACTTCTGTAACAAATTCCAGATGCAAATGAATTATTGCCGAGATAAGAAATAAAAAATAAAAAAAATAGTATTTAATAAATTTGCTCACCTCTCATGAGATCGCTCTTCATTGGCTGGGGAACTGTTTCGACTGCAATACAGAACAGTGTCGAATAACACGAAAATTCTAGGTGCTTTGTTCATTGTAATTAAAAACATTGGAATTAAATTAACTTTGAGATGTTTATTTATTTATTTTTTATTTTTCCCAAAAAGTTTCAACCATCGAATCAGCGAAACAAAAATAAAAATGAAATTAATATAATATGATTTTTACCAAAGCCGAGATTTAGTGTGAAATTCCTTTCGGAACATGCAAAGTTCCGAGTTTCGCCGCTACGAGTGCTGGCGTCGCGGCGGTTTGCCAACCGTTGTAAAAAAAAAAAAAATTCTGATCAATAAAAAAAAAAATATCGACGAACTAAGAACAATTAAATTAGTTAAACAAATGTGCGACCTTTTTCTTGTTTTACTTTCGTTTTAATCAACTAATTAAATTTCATTTTTTATCGGCAGCCATAGCGAATTATTCGGGACTTAGATGGAATTCTTATTAATTTTGATTTTTTTAACATACGAGATTTCAAAGTTAGAACAACGAAAGAATTGCAGGGCAAGCACAAGCAGGTGAAAAAAAAAAAAAAAAAAAAAAAAAAAAAAAAACTCCCATGCCTCATGCCGAACGGACTGTGACGAGCTTTAGTAGAGAAAAAGTGATTGAGACAGACTTACAGAATAGATCATCCGTGTGAGAGGTAAAGCAGAAAGGAGATAGCCTGTGTCAGTAAGATTCGATAAAGTTTTATGTTTCATTGATTTTTTTTTTTTTTTTTTTTTTAATATAAAGATGAAAATTGATGACGAGATTGATGGGAAAAGAATGAAAGGTATGTAAAAAGTACAGCGTGCCCGATGATAGCTCGTAGTGGAAGGCAGAGATGGCAGACTGATCGCTTTTCTTGTAGTATTTGTTTTTTTTTTTTTAAACGTGTAAACAAGGAAATTGTAACGCGTGAAAAATTATTGGCTGCACCAAAATACCATTCAATATTTTTTTTCTAATCAATTAATCAAAAATTTAATTAGTGAATTTCATTATTTATACAGTCAATTGTCGCGATAAACGAATCCTATAAAAATGGGAGATAATGATCGAAAGTCGGTGGTAATTTTTCTCCGACTCTGTTTTACCGACCGAGAAATAAATCGAAACTCGACTATTAAAAGCTATAGAAAAAAAAAAATCCAACAGGTATTTTTTGCGCGCCAAATTCAATTTTTCCGTGATAAAGAGACTGCGAAAAAGCTCTAGGAGATCACGACGTCTGCATGACAAACGATAAACGAGAGTTTCATTTTTTTCCGCTATGACATGTATATATATATATATAGATGTGCTTTTTGCGATCGTGCGCGAAATTTTCGTAACTTCATGCGGGCTTACATGAATCCTTCCATTGATTGGCTTGAAGCATAATCAGAAAATCCGTTAGTTACTCGTAGCGACACGGGATGCGCGTCGGTCGCGCGAAACTGCGTTAGAGTTCGTGGGAGGGGGAACAGATTTCACGCAAACATTATTTCATGGTGGAAATTTTTTAACGGGGATTCCCAGATTTTTCCAGGTTTTTCAGGTTCGTGGCAATAATCAAGTAATGGCAAGTATCAAAAACCTCTGCTCTCCGTCGCTTCGTGTCCGCATTTGAGCTTCTGTCGATCGGCTCGAAGAAGGCAGGAACTCGTCGGAGGGGAGGGGAGGGGTTATGCCGTCGGTACAGTAGAACTCCGATTAACCGGCTGCTCGACACCGAAGACCTCCCGGATAACTGAAACCACGGTTAATCCGAATTAAATTTAATGTTTCCTTTTTTTCTTTCTTTTAATTAACAAGACCAATGCCACTTTCGTACGTGTGAATTAATTACTTGGGCCTTCAAGTTATAAGGCCCCTATCTGGATGATATATTTTTGCTCGACTTTGTGGCACTTGTCTATATGAAAATCGTTCGAAAAATCGTGTCTGGCAGAATGTAATGAAGATTTATGTAACTCATGCACGAAAAGTGCTACTTTTCGTGTCTGCGGTGTGTGGCGTAAGTGGCGCTTTAAAACCAAGTGTACTGTAAATGTCTCGCGCATGCGCACATCGGCATGACTTTACTTTACGCACCCTTCTCGTGGTTTACATACGCTTCTCGTGCTTTACGCACTCTTCTCGTACTTTACGCACGCTTCTCGTACTTTACGCACGCTTCTCGTACTTTACGCACTCTTCTCGTACTTTACGCACGCTTCTCGTACTTTACGCACGCTTCTCGTACTTTACGCACGCTTCTCGTACTTTACGCACGCTTCTCGTACTTTACGCACGCTTCTCGTACTTTACGCACGCTTCTCGTACTTTACACACGCTTCTTGGACTTTAAGCACCTTTCTCGTACTTTACGCACGCTTCTCGTACTTTACGCACGATTCTCGTACTTTACGCACCCTTCTCGTACTTCACGCACCCTTCTCGAACTTTACGCACCCTTCTCGAACTTTACGCACGCTTCTCGGACTTTACACACGCTTCTCGGACTTTACACACGCTTCTCGTGTTTTACGCACCCTTTTCGTACTTTACGCACGCTTCTCGTACTTTACGTACACTGGCTGTACGCAGCCACAATCACCAGGCACTAAGTAGCACTTCTCCTGCGTCCGTTACAAAAATCATTATGCGGTACAATTGCGCTCTAGCGAACATCATACGCGGCCAGTGAAGTGTGACTCACTTAAGAGCCTATGTATAAAGTTCGCTTTACCGCACTTGTGTCGCAAATTACAGTTGTTAACGTAAAAAAAAAAAAAACAGTCTGTAAGCGTACGCTTAATCCACTCATCGGACAATCAGACCAGGGTCAATCGGGGTTCTACTGTAAACAAACAAAAAAAAGCGTAGCTCAACGTTAGTATCGCCGCCACCGCCCTCTCCCGGCAAAGCTGAAAAATTCCCGTAAGGTCGAAACGAAAACAGAAGGACAAAACAAAAGAGAAACACAAAAAAAAAAAACTAAAAACAACTCTCCCTCGTACCATACTTTCGTAGAAGCCAGTCGTCGGGAACGGCGCAGTAACTTCCGGTCGGATCGACGTCGCCGAGCGACGGGACTCTGCTAGGTCTGCCGAATTTGCTTCGCCACCGAAACGCCGCTAGCTGACCTGTGGATACGATACTGTAAAAGGAGCTCTCCGTAAAAATCCCTCCGAAGCTCGTTGGACTTCTTTTTTTTTTCTTGGCTTTTTTTGTTTACTTTTTTTTGTCACGCAGCTCTGCGCGCCATCTAGATTCGAGGCTCCGAAATGCGGAGAAAAAAAAAAAACACTGGTTACGCCGTCGTTAATCTGTGGATGCGATTAGAGACCCAAAAATACCCGTATTTTTATTATCTAATACCGTATTTTTTATTAAAAAAAATACCCTTATTTTGTAAATAAAAATACCCGTATTGTAAATGGAAATACCTGTATTTTAATTTTTTTTTATACCGTGTTTTTAATAATAAAAAAAAAAAATAGCGTATTTTGAAGTAATTATTTTTTTTCATAACTTTTTTGGTAATAAAATTATAGTCCAACAGACAGAATCCATCTATGTAGACGAAAAAAATAACGGACACATTAAAAAAAAATGAATGTTACCGTTAGAAAAAAATCTAAATTATAGTTACATAGTGGGCCATTTGTAACCAAAGTGCTAATTTGACGAGCTGTCGCATAAGATTTTCGATTGTAAAAACGACGTAAATTTGCCTTCGAGGCGAATTTAAACGCCTCAGTCGGTAACGAAAACCGTAACAAATTTTCTTATTCGTCCGAATATTCTAATATTTCATACGTGTTTTTAGCCTTCCCTTCAAACCAGAGCTGGGCAGTCAAAAAATTGCAAGGCTACCCCTTTCGAGTCCATTTTTTTTGGGTTTCTCAACGTCCTGAAATTGCCCGATAAAACGCTTCTAGAACTCCGAACAAGACCCTATCTTGTGTATTTTTTCCCGTAGAACACGACGAGCAACTCGGATTTTCCCTAGCTCCATTGGGAGACGAGATATCTACGTTTGCGAATCACCAAAATGGACGTTTTTTCAAAAATGGCTAAAAAATGGAAAAATCCTCGTTCAATCGATTTTTTTTTAAATCAAGGCTATATTCGACGTATTTTTTCCCGCTGATCACGAATCCATTTCCATTTAAATCCCAAAAATACGATTTTTGATGCAATAAAATCGAGACCTTTCTCACTTTCGGCCACTGTACTAGATCCACAGATCCCAGATTTAGTTGTTATACATCAAGTCGACCTCCGCTTGCTTCCCCAATTTCCGGTCGTCGTACTCCAGTCCATTAGTCCTTGACCATGGATTGGAAACTCAGTGTTCGAGAGTTTTGAAAAAACGTCGGCCCTGAACACAGCCGTTCGATATGAAGATTCCCCTCCAAATTTCGTCCTCGTCGAAGTCCGCCACTTCCGATTGGTAAGAAAAAGTAACTTTGTACTCTGTATCTCGTAAGAGTACTTTAAGTACTTTAAGTACTTTAAGTACTTTAAGTACTTTAAGTGCTTTGAGTACTTTAAGTACTTTGAGTACTTTAAGTGCTTTAAGTATTTTAAGTGCTTTAAGTACTTTAAGTACGCAAATCACTTTGCACTTAAAGTACTCGCGATACTTGGTAGTCAAGCAACTTTTCGGTATACTTTGCCCAGCTCCGCTCAAACCGATAAACCTCCTTTTGCCAAACATTATCAATCCACCAATCAATCGACTTTTTCGATAATTTTCTTTTTCGCGCCGCTCCGCGCGCCATCTGGCCTCGAAGCTCCGAAGCTCTCCAGCCCGAAAAGAAAAAAAAACACACTTTGGTTACTCCGTGGCCAAAAAAAAAACAAAAAAACAAAAACAAAAACAAAATCGCAAAACTTTTACCTTCGTACTCGGCCTTGACCTTGCGCGACTGGCACTCCTGGAGAGCGTCGATGAGAACGTCACGCTCGACGGAGGTTAGTCTTACGGCGAGGTCCTTGGCCTGTTGCTTGGAGAGTGCGCCGGGCAGCGCGCTCGAGGCGATCGCCGCCGAGCCGTAGTCGCGTCGATTGTTGGCAGCGAAATAAAATCTGCGACTCCTCGAAGAGGCGACGAACGGTGGATGAAAAATTTTCATTTCACCGCCGAAGAGCTTCGCGATTCTCGTCGCACCGACCCGAGAGACGGGAGAGATGAGAAGCGACAGCGAAGTGCACATTTCAGGTTATGTCGCGCAAGTAGAAATATATATATATATGTATATATGTATGTATATATATATATATATATATATATATATATATATATATGATTTTTTTAGCGATAGAAATCCATCTCGAAACGAAATTTCTTTCTTTTTTTGTTTTTTGAGAAAAAAATATTTTTCCTTTACGTCGGCGAGGAAATTTTTTTTTTGGAATTTTATTTAATTTATCTTTGTTATTTTTTAAATTATTTTGTTCCAAGACGACGGGACGGAGCGAGGTTTGCGACGACGGCGCGGAGAGCGGACTGGCGCGGTGTGACGCACTTATCGATGCATCGACGAGACTCTCCGGGAGCGCGCGCGTGTGTGACGTCAGAATTCGCTCCCACTCCCGCGCGCCGCTCTCTGCACGCCGGATAGTTTTCACTCCCCCCCCCCCCCCAAGTCGAAGAGGCAACGTCATCGGACGAGAATATAAAAAAAAATGGGATTGAGAAAAGAAACTAATGAAATCATCGATTTTCTCGAAATTTTGTTTTAATCATGAGAGAAATTTTTAGTGACGTTATTTCGGAGATTATCACGTAGTGAAATGACGTCCTGCTCCTGCAGACTTTGTGACCTAGATATCAATTTTTTTTCGTTTTTCTTATAACATTTTTGGTTTTTGTTATAGTTGAAAATAGTTTTGACAAATTATAGTTTAGTAGTTTAATAGCTTAGTAGTTCAATAATTCAATATTCAATAGTTCAATGGTCCAATGGTCCAATGGTCCAATGGTCCAATGGTCCAATGGTCCAATGGTCCAATGGTCCAATGGTCCAATGGTCCAATGGTCCAATGGTCCAATGGTCCAATGGTCCAATGGTCCAATGGTCCAATGGTCCAATGGTCCAATGGTCCAATGGTCCAATGGTCCAATGGTCCAATGGTCCAATGGTCCAATGGTCCAATGGTCCAATGGTCCAATGTTCCAATTATCCAATCGTCCAATGGCCCACTGACCCAATGATCCAATGGTCCAATGGTTCAATGGTTTAATAATTTAATAGTTTAATGCTTTGATAGTTTGATGGTTTGTCAGTTTGATAGTTTCATGAAGTTTGCTCGTTTTCAAAATAAGCTGGAGTAGAGCGCTCGATTTTACATGGGAAGTATCCAATAAATACAGATATACTTTACTCGTAAAATAGAGTGCTCCAGCTTACTCTGAAACCGAACGGAGCTATTAATAGACGAGAACTTTGGAACTATCGCGTAGTGAAAGTTTCATTGTAAACGGGACAGGAAGTTCCCATTGCCGATTTCACATGACTGTAATAGATTTACTGCTACGTGCAGGTCCGCAGGTCCTCCAAGGTCCTCGAACGTCCTTGAAACACTTTGCTTACCGAACGATAAAAATAATGACGATAATAAGATGTTTAATAATAACATGACAATAATAATGTCAATTTATAAAGAAAAAGTCGACAAATCCTCACACCCTCTTTACAGAACTATGACCTAAGACACTGTAAATCCGCGAGACCACGGTCGAGCCCGACTTCCGGTTTGGCCCGGTAAACTCGATAGCCCGCGAAATATCGAGAGTATTCAAACTCGCAAACTGAAAACGATGCGACACAAGCAAATTAGAAGACCGGAAGTTCTCGTTACCGATCTTCCACGACAGTCGAGAGTATAAATTAATGTTTAATAAAGAAAAATTGTTCTTTTAACTACTTAGCTTCGAGACGCTGCGGCCTTTTTCTTCGTACAGTCAAACGCGCATGCGCGGAAGTTCTCGACTTTTATTTCACCTACGAATAAAAACCAACAATGAATAAACAAATTATAAGCAAAATATGACAAAAAAAAACATCACCGCCCATTTACGGACCTACGACCGGAAGTTCCACCGCGACTTCCGGTCAGACCCTCCAATTTCGATAGCCCGCGAAACATCGAGAGTGTTCAAACATCGAACCGAAAACGATGCGACACAAGCAAATAATAAACCGGAAGTTCTCTATACCGATTTCCCACGACAGTGCATCGACAAACTGATCTTTAATAAAAAGAAAAATAGTTTTTTTTTTCTTTTAAGCATTCGTCTTCAAAGCCCCACGGCCTTGATATAGTTCCGGAGTTCAACGCGCATGCGCGAACCTCCTCGGCACTCCAAGAAAAACGACAATGAATACACAAATTATGACCAAAACATAGAAAAATCGTCCTTTTTTTAACCGACCTACAACCGGAAGCTCCGTCCCGATTTCCGAGACTCGCCAATTTCGAAAGCCCGCGAAAATTCAAACGCCCCAAACTCGAACTATCTCCCAGCCAATCGGAGACGAGAAGAGCCGGTGGTGTGATCTTCGCCCAGCCCGTAAGCTCTCTCCACCCGCACGTGTCCTATAACACATTCCCACCCATGCATATCGATGTTTATGCTCGCCGCTGCCCGAGAGCAGCCGAGAGACAGTCTAGCGAGCGCGATTCCTCGGACATTACCGCTGCGCCATAAATTTTTTTTCTACTGCTTCGCAATCCCATTTAACGTAAGAAATTTTCGACCAATCATCGACCCTCCCCCCTCACCGCCCCCCTCCGTTTCTCCGCTGCTCAACACACACGCGAAAATCGTCTCGCACGTGAATAAAAAAAAAAAAAAAAAACTATACAATCGAGGCCGCGAACCTCGCTCGGCGCCGCCGGCGCGCACACACACACGCGCACGCACGCCGTGCGAGGGGAGGGGGGACTCCCCGAAAATATTTCACCGGAAAAATCGATCGACAATAAATCGGGCGATTATTTTATTTTATTTTATTTTATTTTTTTTCGGGCACGCTCTCGAGTCCCTCCGTCGCCACTGCTGCGCCGAAGAACGGACCCACGATCCTGTCCGAATTCCACGATACGAATATAGGTTAAGTGTCGCGAATTGTCGAAGCCCTACGCAGAGAACCAAAGACAATAGAAAAATATCGGAAAAATACATAGTTCGTCAATTGAAAATTGGGGGAAAAAAAAAAATCTATAAATTTGTTTGAAATAAAGGTATTGAAAAAAATATATATATATATATCTGATACATATATATGTTTATAAAAATTGGGAAAAAAAAATTGATTTCGTCGCAATCTCGAGGACGATCGGGACGATGAGCGTTCGACGTCGAGTCAAGAGCGGATGAGGGGAGGGAACGAACCGACTGTACTATATATATATATATATATATATACATATATATAGGGAAGTGATTAGTTAGGATCGACCAACAGGTCGTCGTCCAACGTCCGCGGTTGCCAGGTCGACTTTTTTTTCACCTTTTTTTTTTTTTTTTGATAAAATCTTTCTTTTTTTTTTTTTTCCAAAAATTGGAGGGTGAAAGATCGAGGGTCGAAAATTGGGCGAATAGATCGCTGGGAGAATGGAGGAGGATGAGGCAAAAGCGTGCCTGGAGGACCTCCAGGACCTCGCCAAGGACTACAAGGAGTTGGAGGTAAAATCGAGATTTTTTTTTTTGAAAATTTTTCGATTTTTTCAAATTTGAGTGAAAAATTTTTTTTTTTTTTTTTTTCTTTTTAGGTCGTCAACAGAGAGTATCTGGCGAAGCTGGAGCAGATCGAGGAGCTGCAGGCGAAATGCATGAAGGGCATCGCTCACCAGCGCTACCGCATGGCCGCGATATCGAAGAGCCTCAAACCGTGAGCGAAGACTTTGCTACGTGTCCGGAAGATTTCGGAGAATTTTTCTTAGCCTCCTTTGTGTCGAGACGTTTCTCGAATTTTGGAAACGATCGATGAATTTTTTTGTTTTTTTTTTTTACATTTTCTGCATTTTGAAACGATCGATGGAATTTTTTGTTCTTTTTTTTGGTGTCGAAGATTTTTTTGAATTTCGGAGCGATCGATGGATTTTTTTGTTTTTGAACGTTTGCTGAATTTTGGAAGCGAACGATGGAGTTTTTTGTTCCTGAACTTGTTTTTAATTCTGGAAATGGATGGATTTTGTTTTTTACATTTTTTGATTTTTTAGAGAGGATTTATAGAATTTTTTTTTTTTTTTCGGCGAACATTTTTAGAATTTCGGAAACGATTAATGGAATTTTCTTGTTTGTTTACTTGGGGGTTTTTTTTTTTTTTCAGGATTGCTCCACACCTGAGGCAGTCGATGAGGGAGGAGATGGCCAGGCGGGAACAGCAGCTGCACGAGATGGAGCAGTCGCTGCCGAAGCCCAACGGAACTTACCTGTCCATTATACTGGGAAGCGTCAATGTTTCGATACTGAACAAGAGCGACAAGTAGGACACTGTTTTTTTCCACGTATTTAATTTTACTGATTTAAAAAAAAAAATATATTAATATATTTCGAATTTTATTTGCTTATTTTTTATTTTATTTGTTTACTTCGAATTTTATTTTTTATTTTGCATTTTATTCATTTGTTTTACATTTTATGTGTTTATTTATTCTGAATATTATTCATTGATTTTATGTATTTATTTATTTATTTATTTATTTACAGGGACGAGCTCCTTTACTATAATAAACACACGTTTATATGTTCGATAAAAGTTCTCAAAAGTAATTCATATATAAAGATCTCAAAAGAATAACAAATTATGCAATGACAGTTGGCATTAACACTCAGGTGCATTATTCGTATCGTAGAATTTCGAATACCATTCATTTATTTCGAATTATTATTTATTTTCAATTTTAGTTGTTTCTTTTCTAGTCGTTTCTGAATTACGTTTATTTACATTGAATTCTATTTATTTATTTTTTTGCTTTTTACCGACATAATTGCTAATGCGTTGTATTTTATGTTCGCGCGAAGGTTCAAGTACAAGGATGAGTACGAGAAATTCAAGCTGGTACTGTCGGTGATCGGTTTCGCGCTCTCCGTGCTGAATCTGTTCACGAGCGTGAGGTGAGCGATTTATCGGGCGCGATTTCGGCGGTGCCAAATAATCCCGTTGGACTTATTCTCCTTACGAAACCATTTATTAAAACCATTGAAAAAAAAGAAGCAAAGAGATCGATGAAATTTTACAGTGTATTTTTTTTCGTTTCAGAACGCTCGAACTTAGTTTCATGTTCCTGCTGGTCTGGTACTATTGCACGCTGACGATAAGGGAGAGCATACTGAAGGTCAACGGTTCGCGAATTAAGGGCTGGTGGCGTTTTCATCATTTTCTCTCGACGGCAGTTTCGGGCGTGCTTCTAGTTTGGCCTAACACCGGACCGTATTATGCCTTTCGCGGCCAATTCATGTGGTTCAACGTCTACATAAGTGAGTCGCTGCGAATTCTCCTCCGTGCCAACGGAAACTCGCTGCACTCCCGAAGCGCGCATCACAGTTGGACACCTTTTATTTGTTTCAGTGAAAGCTATTTTTTTTAGAAACCAATTTTTAAAATTTCGGTAGAAAAGAGATTTTTAAATATCGGTAGGAAAGAGATTTTCAAATTTCAGTAGGAGACAAAGTTTGAAATTTCAGTAGTAGACAGATTTTGAAATTTCTGTAAAAAAGAGATTTTGAGAATTTGCTAGAAACGAAATTTCCTAAATTTCGCTAGGCAAGAAATTTCTCAAATTTTAGAGAGCTAACGAACTTGAATTTTTCGTTTTGTTTCAGGTTTCGTGCAGTATTTGCAGTTTCGTTATCAGCGGGGTGTTCTTTACCGCTTAAAGGCGCTCGGCGAGCGTCACAACATGGACATAACGATCGAGGGTTTCCACTCGTGGATGTGGCGAGGTTTATCCTTCCTTCTACCCTTCCTCTTCATAGGCTACTTCTTCCAGCTTTACAACGCCTACGTGCTCGCGAGTCTCGTCAATCATTCCGAAGCAACGTGGCACGTGCCGGTCCTCAGTATAATGTTTCTCGTCCTCTTTCTCGGCAACATGATAACGACCGTCATGGTCATACCGCAGAAACTCCAAAAGACCGCGACCGCGCGCCTCAGCCCGAGCCAAACGAGAGCCGCGAACGAGGAACAGAGGACGAAAGCTCAACAGGCGGAATCCAAAGAAACCGGCAGCAACGGCACGTCGAATGTCGAAAAAAAATCCGAATAGCTCACGTCCCTTAGCTCAAATAAATAACAAAACAAACTTATAAAAAAAAAAACAAAATGTTATTAGAAATGAAATTTTTTTAAGAAAAAATAACTTTTTAAATTAAAACAGGAATTCTTCAATTAAAAAATACATTTTTTAATTAAAGAATTAATTAATTAATTAAAGAATGAATTGTTCAATTAAAAAATGAATGCCTTTTTAATTTAAAAAATTGAATGTATTAAAAAAAGAAAATTGATTTTTTTTTTATGATTTTCGTCTCGATGTACGCGATTCTTAGAGCGTAACGCTGCATGTTGTACGTGCATACTTCGTAGCTCGAAGCGTTAGCTACTTAATGCCAATAATTGTACTATAGTTTATACGTATAGGGTGCGCACACATAAACAGAATGAAAAAAAAAAAAAAAAAAAAACAACAACAACAACAAATACAATGAAGAAACTATAAATTTTCACAACACAAAGTACGTACGATGGATAAGACTCAGCGATTCAGCGATTGTTTTTTTCTTTTTTTTTTTCGTTCGTAGTTTACATTGTTCATTATATATTTATTGCGATAACACGCCGATTCGTCGGTTATATTTAATACTATAGTACAATACTAATAATAATACTGATAATAATATTAATAAAAAAAAAAATCATATACATACGAAGATGAAGGCGTTTGTCATTTAGTCAGTAAATTAAATTACTTGCACGCCGAATTTGTAACGTTAAATTGTTAAACCGTTGAGTTTAAATTTTGCGTCGCTCGAGCCGACCGTTTAATCACCTAGTCTCTAATATATTACGATAATGTTAATCAACGCCGGCAAAAACATTTCTCTGACAATTTGACTGAAAAACTCTAAATCGAGCGTTTCAGTGATTTTCATTGATTTTCCGAGACTTTTCTGATTTTCTCTGCTATATGTCAAATATCTCTGCGATTTTCTGCCTGCAACCTTCGGCAGTCACAATATAACAGAGAAATTCGGAGTATTTTCCGAAAAATTCTGGATACCTCTGATTTTCTCCGTTAAAGTACGTTGAAAGGAAATACGAGCTGTCTCTAAGATTTACTCTTCCCGTTACTCGAACGAACAGAAAATACGATTTATCTTCTAAAAAACCTACGATTTTCTCGGATAATGTGTGTTTAAGAATTTCAGAGAACTCACGAGTTTTCTCTAAGATCTACTTATTCCGTCGCTCGAACGTACAATGGACTTATTTCAGAGAAAATACGATTTACTTTCTGAAAAACTCTGCTTCTTTAGATAAGGTAGCTCTAGAGAATTTTTAAGAATTTCCGAGAACTTAGGAGTTTTCTCCAAGATCCAATAATTATCTTACCAAAGATAATTACCAAAAAAAAAAATTATCCAATAATTATCTTACCAAGTGTCACAACGAAATCATTTTTTGTTCTTTTTCTTTTTTTTTGTTACTTATAAAAAAAAAAATATTTCTTTGACACTTTGTATTTCGTATTATGTATTCGATGACATGTCCAAGAGTCAAGTCCAACCATCGAGTCCGGCTACCACGAAATACTCGTTTGCATGTGCACTATATAACAATGTGCACAATAACGTTGTGTGCAAAAGCACTGTGCATTATCGAACTGTGCACAATGATGTGCACTACTGAGCCATGCATGAAATTCACTGAATATTGTTGTGCCTAAGGTAACAAGGAATAATAATGAGTATGTGCACAATAATGCATGTGCACAAAAAACCTTGTGCTCCAAAAGATGGATTTTGTGCACACACACACATTACGTGATTTCATCGTTTGCACAAAGTGTTCACCATATCATTGTGCGCAACTGGTGTGCGAACAAGTGTTGCGCGCACTATTTCGCCGTGCACAATAAAACTGTGACCGGAATGAATGCTCCCGATTCCAAAAAATATTTCAATCTGAAAAGTGCGAAAAGTGAGAGAAATTCGGAGGACGTTTCAGAGAAACTTTCAGAGGATAAGAAGAATTTTTTTAAATAAAAAAAAAAAAAAATCAATCAAGCAAAATCCATCAGCTGTAAAAAAAGAACATTAATTCATTCATCAGAGATTGTTGTTTAAGCTTTTTTTAATAAAAAATAACAACAGACGATAAATAAAAATAAAATTCAAATAAAATACATATAATAAATATAATAAATAAAAATGATAATACAATAATTAAAAATAAAATTCAACTCGACCGCCTCGACGCGCCTCTCGCGAGCGGCTGTGCATGAGACATTTAAGAAGAGGAGTCTGGCGGCGTGAGAATCGTCAGGCAACATCTTATCGGCGATGGGCAATGTCGGCTCGGCAATAATAAAATTCTTCAAAATCTTCAATTGTTTTTGCGACCGGAAGTGACGCCTTAACGGAAATAACGTCGCTTCCGGTTTGAAAATCATGTTTTTCTACACGAAGTGACGTCATAACGGAAATACGTCACTTCCGGTTTGAAAATATTGTCAATCTACCCGAAGTGAGTTCAAACCTAAGAGGCGCTATTAGCGGTTTGGAAATCTTACTTTTCGACCGGAAGTGACGCCGAGGCAGGAAATAAGGCACTTCCGGTTTGAAAATTTTGTTTTTCTACCTAAAGTGACGCCAAACCGGAAATAAATCACTTCCGGTTTGAAAATTTTGTATTTCTACCGGAAGTGACGTCAGACCGAAAATGCACTACTTCCGGTTTGAAAATCTTACATTTCGACCGGAAGTAACGTCAAACCGGAAATGCGCTACTTAAGGTTTGCAATTCTTGTTTTTCTACCGGAAGTGACGTCAGACCGAAAATGCGCTACTTCCGGTTTGAAAATCTTACATTTCGACCGGAAGTAACGTCAAACCGGAAATGCGCTACTTAAGGTTTGCAATTCTTGTTTTTCTACCGGAAGTGACGTCAGACCGAAAATGCGCTACTTCCGGTTTGAAAATCTTACATTTCGACCGGAAGTAACGTCAAACCGGAAATGCGCTACTTCCGGTTTGAAAATCTTGTTTTTCTACCGGAAGTAACGTCAAACCGGAAATGCGCTACTTAAGGTTTGAAAATCTTGTTTATCTACCGAAAGTTACGTCAAACCGAAAACGTTCTACTTCCGGTTTGAAAATCTTTGTTTTTCAACCGAAAGTGACGTCAAACCGGAGACGCGCCATTTAAGGTTTGAAAATCTTGTTTTTTCTCCCGAAAGTGACGTCAAACCCGAAATGGGCTACTTCCGGTTTGATAGCCTGGCATTTCTACCGGAAATGCGCTACTTCCGGTTTGTCAATCTTGTTTTTCCATCGTAAATGACGCAATAACAGAAATGCGTCCCTTCCCGTTTAAAAGTCTCATTTTTCGACCGGTAGTGACGTCACACCGGTCGACCAATACAACACTTCCGGTCGAAGATGGGATTTTCTAAACCTCAAAAGTTTCTCCCAAAAAAAAATGTGCACATGCAACCATAATGTGCCCTCTCAAAAAAAAAAAAAAAAAAAGAAAAAGTTTCATTTATGAGAAAAAACAAAATTGCAGTTTTTTATGACCGGCCGAGCGCAGCTGCGAGCGTCGAGGAAGGGGCATCCACGTCGCTTTAGGTGAGGGGACATTCCAGGCGTGCGCCGGTCGCTCCGCATTCTGGGTGTCTCCCCGCCACGGCAAAAGCAGCCAAAAGAAAAACACATCGTTCAACGCGCAATCAGCTGAGAGCGTCGAAGAGGAAATCGCGTAAAATGGCGTTAACGAGAGCCACACAATTTCTCCGAAAAGTTAAGATAATCGGTCTCGGGAGCGCGACCTTGAATGTCGATAGCAGCGTCAACAGAGCCCCGTGGAGAACAGCGGCCAGCACGCGCTCCGGAGCTATCCTGCCCGAACCGAAGACAACACCTTTCGGCATCGTCGGTGTCGTCTGCGGCGTCGTCGTCGGCCTCTTCATCGGCGCCGCTATAAGCAAGAACGTCGCAAACTTCCTCGAGGAGAACGATCTCTTCGTACCGTCCGACGACGACGACGACGACGATTGACCTACGTCCCAATCCTCCGCTGCGCACATAGTCGAAGGTAATTTCGACAACGCAGTTTTTTTTTTGTTTGTTTTCCAAATTCCAGAGAAGATAAAACATAATTTGAAAGATTAAAAGAAAAATTTTCGGGATTTTCGATTTAAAAAAAATATATATATTTATATATATTTATGTATTTATATATTTATATATATATTTATTTCACTTCATTTTTTTAAACTATCAAATTTTATTTCGCTTTATTTTTTAATACTATTAAATCTTATTGTATTTTATTTTGTTCAATTAAATTTTACTTTCAATGCAACATTTAGCTGAAAGTTATTCCGGCAAGATCTGAGTTTTTTTTTGTCTGCAACAGTCGCGTTGTTCGTCGCGATGGACTCGGAGAATTGATTCCGGACCGAGTTCATTAGATCTCGAAAGCTCGCGACGGAAATAGCTCCGACGGGACGTTTTTCGGATTTTTTTTATTGTTCGGAGAATTTCGGATTAAAAAAATGTATTTTATTTTTCAATATCAACAAGACTTATCGTATTTATATTATTTTGTTTCATTAAATTTCATTGTCAATAAATGTTAACCCATCAATTGTTATTGTTATTATTTTTTTTCATGTTAATAGCCGAAAGAAAATTTGGGATAAAACGCGCAGTTCGCAGCGAAGTTGTCATTCCGAGACCGGCGCGTTATTTTCGTCGCGAGACGCTCGTCCTTGAAAGACCCGAGGCAATTTTTTTTACCCGCCCAGGGATTTTTTTTCCTCGATCGGAACGATCCGCGGCGGGGAATGTTTATAAATATTCTTCATAGCCTTGGGGCGATATTAATTGTTTTATTTTTTGCAAGTAATTTGAAAGATAACAAAAAAAAAAAGATTCTGGTGGAAATTTAGCGATCGTCTAATTTTCAGGAATTCACCGTCGCACAAAAGTCCTAGAAGTCCTTCGGGCCAGAGCATAGAAAATCGCCGCCGGAGTCGGAAGCGCTGCGAAGACTCGATTGGTACAGCTCGGTATTTTTTTTACTCATTTTTTTTTCCTTTTTTTTTAAATCACAATTTACGCATAGTGTACATACGATATAATAAGAATTTATTTATACCAGCTTCAATCCGCGAAGGTTGAAACGGAGTGATGGATATTTACAAATACCGTTAACTTATTATTAATTTTTTTTTTTCTTTTTTTTCGTTTCAAATAAATAATTATCGAACATTATTATTATACAATATATATATATATATATATATATATGTAACTCTATGTATTATATACGCCCACGCAACAATCCTCTCCCTTAGTCTTATTACAGTTGGCAAAATGCTGTTATATTGAACTGAGCCAAATAAACGATATAACTTGTTTCTCGTGTGTGCGTTATTTTGTTTAAAAAATTTTTTTTTTCACGATCTATGCGAGGTGTTCCTTACCAAATCGACCTGGATCTCAGCCTGAACTTTTTTATGTGATTGAACTGACTTTCAAAAACGCTCGGATTAAAAAAAATTCTAATTGTTTGTAATTATTTTTAATTAAAAAAGGAATTCATCGATTGGCGCAATTTAAAAATCTGAAAGAATTCTGAAAACTCATGTGTTGCATATAAGAATTTTTGAAAATTGAGCCGGAGCAGCCGACACGAACTTCCATAAAAAAAAAAATAATAAAAAAAATTTAAAAAAATAAAAAAAATAGTGCAAAAAACTTCGAAAAAAAATCAGTCGATTTCTCAAAAATGCAGAAATGCACGTAAATATGGTCAAGCGATAAATCAGTAATTACGAAAAAAAAACGCTCCGACTTAATCTCAAATTTTTTTTATAAATGACATGATTTTTCAGAAAATTCTTCAGATTTTCAAATCGCGCCGATCAATAAATTTCGTTTTTTAATTATAAATAATTGTAACCAATCTGAAAAAATCTACAAAAAAATTGCTAGCTTTTGAGACTAAATTTCGGTCATATAAAAAATCGCGGACTGAATCCGAGATGCGAAGGGATCAGACTCAGGTCAAAATGGCATGGAAAATGCCCCACACATTTTTTTATCATTATTTTTTTTTTCGTAGTAAAAGATAAAAAGTTTGGTTGGTTAGTTTGATTTTTGCCTGCTTCGTAAAAAATGTTTTTCTAGTTAAAAAAAAAAAAAAAAAACAGTGAAATAACACGACCGCGAGGGGTTTCGTAGGAATTCACACGCACGATGAAGATCACGATTTTTCGATTTTTTTTCTTTCTTTCGGTCGGTAAAAATTCCCCAGTCGATAGGTTAGAAATCTCCGGAGGTGAAGACGACGATTTGATCAAAAACAATTTTTTTTCTTCTTTTTATTCCGGAGGTTTTTTGTGCACGCCCCAGCCGTGGAAGCACTTCGAGAATCGTCGAGACTCTTTTCCCTTCGCGGTGAGAAACAGTTTCCTCGGTTTCTCGGGCTGTTTTACGCGCAGATGTTGGATGTAGACTTGCGCCGATTTGTAGGCGAGTTTGATCTCTACCTCGGAGCAGCGAGCTCCGAGCCAGAGAAAGACTTGCTCGCCGTTGTCGAGAATCATTATGTCGTCGTCGGCGAGATCGTCCTGGAGAGAAAAAAACATTTTTTAAAAATCGCGAAAGCAAAATCGGCAAAGCAGATGAAATATTTCGGGCTCGTTCGGTAACGACAACTAATTACTATTTTATATTATTTTGTAAAAAGCAAAATCGCTAAACTATTTTGAGCAAGAACAAAAATGGCTCCAAATTTTTTTTTTTACTTTGTTGCCTCTGATTTTTGGAGGACAAAGACAGTCTCGGCCTCACCTGACAAAAATCTGTACACTTTTCGCTGATGACGAAGTATCCTTTTTCGTTCGAGCATCTGAACAGCCGCGTGTAATTCATGAACTCGGCGTCCGTCTCGTAAGGCTTTTTTCCGCCCAGCCCGACCCAGAAAAAGTTGTCGGGTTCCTCTCCCTCGTTCAAGACCTGGAGGCTTATCCATGGCTGAGGAATTTGAAAAAAAGTTATGTATCTTTCACGAAATTAAAAATAGAAACATTTGAAGAAATTGAAGATTTAAAGAATTGAAAAAATTAAAGATTAACAAATTTGAAGAAATTAAAGATAATAAAATTTGAAGAAATTAAACTATCGAATTTCCATACATTGTTGAACATTTTCTCTGCGATTTCCTGGACCAGTCGCGCGTCGTCGCTGTCCGACTTAGATCCGATCCACACGTAGACTATTCCCGTCTGATCGTCGTTGTTGAATGGCACGTTCAAGATATAGCTGCAAAAAAAAAATAAAAATAAATATATATATAATATATGGGCTATTGTAATTTTAGAGCGCGGATTCCCGAATTAAAATTACAATTAGCCTCGACCTGATTTCTGTTTCCACTACTGTGCTGCACACTCTTGCAACATCAAAATACAAAAAAAAATTAACATTATAAAAGAAAAAAATGATATCAGAAAAACAAATTTATAATAGAAAAAAATATTATTAAAAAAAAAAAAACAACAACAACAGGTCTCACCAAAAAGCGGAATTTAGGAGGGTCGCATCGGGCTGAATCTGCACGAGTCTCGTGCACAGAGCGCTCCCGTTCCTCCGCAGATGGAAGAACTCCACTCTGTTTGCGCCAGCAGGCTTCGATTGTTTTCTCTTTCCCTGGTGTATTATAAATTTTCTCTTGAAGTGCGCCATGAACTTCAGGTTCTCCTGCTGCTGGTGAGTCCTCACTACCTCCAGCTTCTCTCCGAATATCGACTTGAATTTTTTCTGCATGCTGCGACACACGAATAATTCATTTTTAATTTCTTTCGATTCCCAATTTGGACAAATAATTCAAAAATAATTCGCCGGCTCAAATTTTATGTGGTTATGATTATAATGGTTATTATGATTATTATAACTGTTACGATTATTGTGATTATTATGATTATTACGATTAATATGATTAATATGATTATTACGATTATTGTGATTATTGTTATACCCAAAGGTAAATGTGAGCCAGCCCATGTTTCCGGCATCTCGACCTTGCCAGAAGTACATAATGCATTGAAAATCATCCTCGTATTGTTCTTCACCACCGGCTTCCTCGTTCTCAGCGACGTCCAATGGCTGGGAACAGAACAAATAAATTAAAAAATGATCTTTCAATCGGACGAATTACAGCTAGGCAAAGTACCGAAAAGTACTTAAAGTTCTAAGCACTAAGTACCGCAAGTGTTTGACTTTGTCCTTAAGTACAAAGTACTTTTTCGTCTTAATCGGAAGAGGCGGAGTTCTACGAATACGAAATTTAAGGATCTAGGAAAAAACGGCCGAGGAAAAAAAGCCGCCGAAAAAATGGCCGGGAAAAAAGGCTATTTTTTCCGCGGCCTTTTTTCCTTGGCCATTTTTTCCTAATGCCGAAATTTAAATACTGCCCAACTCTGGGACGAATTGTGCCGTGTCAACGGGACATTACGAATGGTTAAATTCGCGATTGTTTACCATCCAATATCGGCACAGAAAAACGTAGCAATTGCCGCTGTAAAAGTGTCCGAGTTCGTCCTCGGGCAGACGAACGAATTTTCGCTTCTCCAACACGAAAGCCTCCATCGCCTCGAGATCGTCGCTCCACTCGGTCATCAGCTGCTGGGCCTCCGCTGACGACATTTGCGGCCTTCGCGGCATGAAGAGCGCAGCTAGATCGGCCTGTGCGGTTACGATACTTATTTTATTTATTGTAAATATTAAAGAAAAAATTTAAGATTTATTAAAGCAAAAACATGTAATAAAAAAATTATTTGATAATTATCCTCACTTTGGTGTCTTGCTGCTTTGCCCATTTCGTCAGATCGGCTCCGGTCTTCGCTACGGACTCGGCGGTTCTCGTGAAATCGACCGCGATCACTTCGTCCCAGCCCGTGAACTTCGACTTGAATATCTGTGAAAATTTTTTTAAATATAAACAAGTTTTACAATCGCAACCTTCTTTTTTTTTTAATCAATATGAGGTGAAATTTAATTAAAAACAAAAAAAATCAATAAATTCATTAAAAAGAAAAGAGCACAGAAGTAAAATTTTTTTCGACTTTCTGAGAATCGATCCGGAGTGAATTAATTTTTTAAAAATAAACAGCTTAAAATGAACAGAAAAAAAATGTAAATATTTCATCGCCTTTCTGAAAATCGTTTCGCGGCGCATTTAAATGTAAAAAAAGCATATGTAAAAAAGAGAAGAGAAGAAACCTTAAAATTACAATCGTCGTTTTGAAGATCGATTCCTAGTGAGATCAAATTTAAAAAAAATATATATACAATATATAATTAAATTATGGGCACCTGCGACTCGGTGCCCTCTTGGAGCCTCGTCACCATCGCGTAAACGGGCCTCTCGATCATGTTGAATAATTCCTGCGAGAGCTTCACCGCTGCCGCGCGGACAAGACGCGTCGATTTCTTTCCGAACCTGAGGGATAATTTTTTTTTTTTTTTAATCTTACACTTCGACAAAAAATAAATAAAATGAAAAAGGAATAAAATATAAACTGCGCGAGTATCGACTTACCAAACGTATACGTCCAAGTAACAGTCTAAAATATAAACGTTACGATTGTTCAGGAGAGTATTGGTTAGCTTGCCGTGGGGAACCTCGACCTGCGGCAATTCGAGGTAACCCATGCCCAATCTTACTTGGTAGAGGCGCGGCACTATCGGCGTGAAATTTGGATCCACGTGTTCCTGTAATTAAATAAATAATTTAAAATTCAATTTTTATTTATAAATAAGTTTAACTCGTCCCATAATTTTTTAGTTAATTTCGGACCTGGTAATTTTTGGACAACCCGCTAAGGCTATGAACAATTAAGCACGAAAATTCGTTTTTTAACTCGAATTTATTTTCAACTAAAATTGAAATTTATTTTTAATTAAAATTGAAATTGAAAAAAGAAGTATCGTGCTTGATTTTTCACAGCTTTAAGAGATCGAAATCTCTGGACTAAAAAAATTGTATTACAAGTTCTATTTGATTATTTATTTTTATAGAAAATAAGACAAAAATTGTATTAAGAATTTTTTTTTTAACTGCGAATAAAGATAAAAGACTCACGACGATGGGCGGACGTGGTTGCGTCGAGTCTCCCAGACACTCCCAAAATTCCTCCGTCTCGCTGCCCATCATTTCGGTTATTATCTCGGACTTGTTCTTCCGCTCATTCTTGTTTATCTTCTCGGCCATCAGGCGGGACTTCGATTTGAGGGTGTTCTTCGCCTTCGTGCCGTACCACATGAATATCTTCGTGCCGGTGTCGAGGACGAAGACGTATCCCGGATCGAGGCTCTCGACGCACACCGGCACCGCCTCCAGATGCACCGACGCACCCGCCGCATGCACTCTGTACAGTCTCGTTACCGCTGGCTGACCCACGAAACGAAAAAAAAAACAAACAAATATAAATTAACAATGTTTGGTCAATTTTCCAATAAAATCATAATTTTCGAACAAAATGATAACTTTCCAATAAAATTATAACACTAGTAGAATAATCATTTTCTCGTTGCTCGAGTGCAATAATTCTTAATTATATTGTCTCAGTCACCGTATCCTCGACGGTGTAGAATCCGGAGGAAGTTCTGCCGCCCTCGATGTAAGTAATCTCCGAGTCGAAGAGCATGAGAAACTCGTCGGACTCGTCGCCCTGCTCTTCCCGGATCGTTCGACACTGAGCGCCGAGGAAATTCCTCAAGTTTACGGCGTGAATCGCCGCGCAGGCGCGTTTGTCAAGCTGCAAAAAGGAAATAATAATAATATTAAAGATAAAAATAAATTATAATATAAAAAAAGTAACAATAATAATAAAAATAAAATAAAAAAAACAATCGCGATTTACCGTCGCTTTCTCGCCTATCCAGAAGTAAATTGCCCAGATAAGAGAACCGCTCTCGTCGACGCCGGTTTTCAGAACTATGTAACAATCGCCCTCGTAAAATTTTCCGTGAGCGACTTCCTCGATCTGATTGGGAAGAAAATTTTCGATCTCCCATATCGAAAGCCCGGGCACCCGGCCGGCGTCCTGATCGAATATCTCGGAATAGTCGAGCGGCGGTTTTTCCAGAGTCTCGTCCCATCTCTTGGGTCTGCAAGATTTCAATCATTTTAATGAAAAAATTATTACATAAAAAAAAATTGTAATCAATTGTTTTGTCAATTCAAGCCTTCAAGCTCACTTTAACGACTCGGCTTTAGTGTCTTCCAGGCCCTTCTCCTTGTTCTTTTCCGTAGCGATGTCCTTCATTCCCTGCAAAAAATAAAATTCGAAATAAAAATTACAATATAAATAGAAATTGGGATTGAAATAAAAATTGAAATTATGACCGAAATTAGGATGGGAATTAAGATTAGTATTAAGATGGAAATTACGATTGACATAAAAATTGAAATTTAACTTTAAGATTGAAATTAAGTTTGAAATTACGATTGAGATTAAAATTGAGATTCAAATTAAAGTGCGAGCGAAATTTTTGCAGTTCGATGCAATATTGATTTGAGGAAAAAGGCTACAATAAAAAAAAATACCTTGAGTATCTTAGCCTGATCCTGATCGGCCTCTTCCTGATCTCGTCTCCTCCTCAATCTCAACTTCCTCGCAATTGGATCTTTGCTGCTGTCTGAAATAACAGAAACAAAACATTCAGGACGTTTCAACCGATCAATGAACGCGAACAAACTGAACACGATAAGGAAAAAGTGTAAATGAAACAAATAAAAATCTCGGCCATTAATCTCAGTCTCTCGTTTCGCCCTACTTGCGGTTTGCGCCAGCGCCGGTACTTTCGCTCCGGCGAGTCGCAGCTGGTGTTGCAGCGAAAAATCTATATTGTAAAATTCAATCCCCGATCCTCTCTGTACCTCCGTCGGCTTCGGCGGCATTACCAAATTCGGATTGTCTCGCAAATCGAGCCTCTCCAAATCCGTCAATAGATGTATCGCATCGGGCAGCGTTATCAGCCGGTTACAGGTCAATATCAATTGCTTCAACGATCCACACCTGCAAGTCAAAAGTCAAAAGTCAAAAATCAAAAAACTCAAGACTCCAGTCACAAGTCAATTGTGAGTCATGAGTCATGAGTCATGAGTCATGAGTCAAAAGACTCAAGACTCAAGACTCAAGACTCAAGACTCAAGACTCAAGTCACAAGTCAGTTATGAGTCATGAGTCATGAGTCAAAAGTTAAAAGACTCAAAGACTCAAGTCACAAGTCAATTATGAGTCATCAGTCACAAGTCGGTCATGAGTCACAAGTCAGTAATGAGTCACATGTGAGTCATAAGTTATAAGTCATAAATACCTGCACAATCCTTCGGGTATCATTTCCAAATGATTCTTCGCTGCCGAGAAAACTTGCAGGGACGACAATTTGCCGATGCCCGAGGGAATACCCTCGAAATCCAACATATTGTCGTTCAAGTAGAGCCTCCGGAGGGTTGATATCTTGCATATAGATACAGGCAGGGCGGTCAACTTGTTTCTACAGAGATTGAGGGTTTCCAATTTTTGCCACATTTCTACAATGATCGATTGTAAATCGACGCGAGCATTGGACAACTGTTATTATTGTAACTTTGCACGACGAGATTATAGTCGTGCGTGAAGAATTTTTTTTTAATTTTTTTTTTTTAGTTCATCGATAATCTCACCGATAGCCGTGGAGAGTTCCGCTATGTGATTGTCGCTGAGATTAAGACGTCGCAAATTCGGCAGCGAGTAGAGAGCGTCCGGCACTCGGGGCAGAGCGTTTTGCGACAAATCCAACTCTTGGAGATTCGTCAGACTCTCCAGTCTCGATGGAATGTTGTGCAACGTACGTTGGGTGTTGCGCATTTGGAGAGTCGTCAGATTCATCAGCGACGGCAATTGCCTGCAGCAATGGAAAACGTGTGATTAATTTGTACTTCGATTCATGCTTTTTTTCAGTGAAAATTCTGTGAGCCTGGTTACGATTTTACGATTTTACGACTTTACGGTTTTACGATTTAAAAAAAAAATCGTTTTTTGGAATAAAAATGATGTAAGAAATACTCGCCTCAGTTGAAAGTGTCCGAGTGGATTGTTGTTCAAATTGAGCGACTGCAAATTGGCCAATCTGCGGGTCTGCGGCGGCAGAGTCTCCAGCTGATTGTGACTCAGGTCGAGAAACAGCAGATCGGTGAGGTGAATGAACAGAGTGTTCGGAATCGTTTCTATGCTGAACAACAAAAATTTCGAAAAACACAACAAATATATAATAAAAAATGAAAAAACATTTTTAATAAAAAAAATAAAGAAAAAATATAGAGATAGCTATTTTGAGATATGAGTCCTTCTATATTATAAGTAAAAAAATAAAATAAAAGAGTGCATTCGATGAGTAGCAGAAATTATCTCGCTCACTGATTGTGGCTCAGATTGAGATTGAGCAGAGAACGCGCACGTTCCAATCCCTCCGGCACTTCTTTGAGATTGTTGTGACTAAGATCTAGCGTAGTCAGTTCTTCCAGATGAAAAAGCTCGGCCGGAATTCCGCTGGACTTTATATTGTTGTGCCTTATGTTCAGAGTCCTCAGACAACCGAGCTCCGTCAATTCGCCGAAAAGCCGTTCCAAATTGTTCTTCACCAGCGACAAGTGTTCCTGAAAAAACAAAAAGAAAATTAAAAAAATTGTGGTAAAAAATAAATTATTAAAATTAATAAATAAACAATAAATAATAATAATTAATATCGATCAAATTCAAAAGAAAATTTTTATTAAAAAAGATGGTAATTAATATTTGTTAAATTGAAAATCAAATTTAATTTAAAAAAAAAAATTATTATTAATATTAATTTAATTAAAATTTTTGTAAATTCGAGATAATGTTCCGTCTCGAAAGTTTCACCAGTTTAAGCAGCTTGCCCATCTCCTCCGGAATCTCCGCGAGATTAGTTTTGTCCAGCTTCAGCCATTGTATGCCGGTCATCAACCGAACGGAAACGGGAAATTTGCCATCCTACGGAAAATCCAAGCAAACGTTCGCTCAAAATAATTTCTCGCGCTTCAAAATTATTTCTCAAAATTTTAATTTCTCAAAAATAATTTTAAAAAATAAAAAACATTAAAAAATTAGGGAGAATTATCGATTCGTCGCTGATTTGCGATTATCGAACTGCAAACTTCTTCAAAGTTGCTAATTTTGTCGTAGTAAAAAAAAAAACTTAAAAAGATTAGCCAGAATTATCAGTTCGTTGCCGATCTGCGATTCTTGGACTGCAAAATCCTTCAAAATCCCGAAATTTTGTCCCAGTAAACAATTTTTTTTTTTTAATTAGCCAGAATTATCGACTTGTTGCCGATCTGCAAAATTCTTCAAAACTTTGAATTTTCTCCTACCAAAAAAAAAAAAATATACAAAAAAAACCCCAAAGTTCGTCAGAATTAACAATCTCTTGACAATCTGCTAAAATTCCTTTAAATCTTTAATTCTGCAAAAAAAAAAAAAAAAATACAAATAAATATTTAACATGGTGTCTAACAGATCAAGGACATAAAATTCCATGCTATTTCCAGGTTTTCCAGGTGAAAATCTGAAAAATTCCAGGACCTTTTTTCATCGATATTATCTGGTATAAGCGGCAAATAGTAACAAAAACAAACAAAAAATGTAATGAAACTTCCAATAGATTTTTTTTACATATATATGTAAACAATTTGTCAATCGTTCTTTTTCAAATTGGCAAATTGTTCAAAGTCAAAAGCCTATGCATTTTGCAGTTAACAAATTATTGCTGTTTTCGAAAATCTACTTTTGTCAATTTATGCAGGTTCCTAGCCAGCGAATGGCACAAAAGTGTTTAGGAAACAATTTCGACCCGATTATATCCGTGTCGTGTCCCCTTCGCGCAGGACTATTCTCAACCAAAAAATAATACAATGCTCTCAATAACTCGACAATATCCTGCCGAGCAGCTCGAATATTCATCCTTAAATGCATCGAGAACGTTATACAGACTACACGAACACAAATTTAGTAACTGCTTACTCCGACGCCGACGTCATTGTTAAGATCGGCTTGGGAAAGTTTAATGAATTTAAAATTAACATTTGGGCCATGTATCCAAATTTTAATTACCCTCCTACGCGCATCTTTAAAAAAACCTAACATTTTAAAATGAAAAATATATATATTTTTTAAATTCCAGGTGTTCAATGAAATTCCATGAAATTTCCAGGATACTTCAAGGGTCAATGAAATTCCATGAAATTTCCAGGTTTCCAGGATTTCCAGGATCGTTAGACACCATGTTACATGGTGTCTAACAGATTAAGGACATGAAGTTCCATGATATTTCCAGGTTTTCCAGATGAAAATCTGAAAAATTCCAGGACCTTTTTTATCGATATTATCTGGTATAAGCGGTAAATGGTAACAAAAACAAACAAAAAATCTAATGATACTTCCAATAGATTTTTTTTACATATATATTTAAACAATTTGTCAATCGTTCTTTTTCAAATTGGCAAATTGTTCAAAGTCAAAAGCCTATGCTTTTTGCAGTTAACAAATTATTGCTGTTTTCGAAAATCTACTTTTGTCAATTTATGCCGGTTCCTAGCCAGCGAATGGCACAAAAGTGTTTAGTAAACAATTTCGACCCGATTATATCCGTGTCGTGTCCCCTTCGCGCAGGACTATTCTCAACCAAAAAATAATACAATGCTCTCAATAACTTGACAATATCCTGCCGAGCAGCTCAAATATTCATCCTTAAATGCATCGAGAACGTTATACAGATTACACGAACACAAATTTAGTAACTGCTTACTCCGACGCCGACGTCATTGTTAAGATCGGCTTGGGAAAGTTTAATGAATTTAAAATTAACATTTGCGCCATGTATCCAAATTTTAATTACCCTCCTACGCGCATCTTTAAAAAAACCTGACATTTTAAAATAAAAAATATATATATTTTTTAAATTCCAGGTGTTCGATGAAATTCCATGAAATTTCCAGGTTTCCAGGATTTCCATGATCGTTCGATACCATGTAATTTAAATCTGCGAGTACATAACAAAAAAATAAAAAAATGTTTTTCTTCACTGCCGCCTCAGCGAGGAGTCGGCGAGAACTTACGGCGAAGTCGTTGCAGCTGAAATCCACTCCTCTGACGAAAGGCAGAACTCCGGTGTTCGCCATTGTCGTATTGTCCGAGCTGCCCGTCCGTTCTCGGACGGATTAATCGGCCGTTTCTCGTCGGAGCTCCGCTCGTTCCGACCTCCGGCTGGATTAAATGTCGGCAATTTTATTCTCTAACATTTACCTCGTCCCCCTGTTATTGCTGTATCGGAGCTCGAACCGATTCGGTCGCTCACATTTGCGCCAGGTTATGTTCCGAGGCTCCCTTCCCCTCGCTGCCGCTCTCGCCAACTCCGGCCAGCACGAAACTGTACATAGTTGGATTTTGTGTACACTTTTTTTTCTTTCTTTTTTTTTTTGGTCTTTTTCGCTAGTTTATAAATAACCCAAGTAGCAGTATTGTCAGATTGCCTTCTATAAGATAACTTTTATAAGTTATCTTTCAGATTTCCCTCGCGGACCACCCAACCGTAAGTAATGGTTGGAATTTCGACGATTTTTTCTATAACCAACCACAAACCAACGGTCGATTGGTGCGCAAAACCAGCCATTATTCCAACCGCCCGAAGGTGTATTTTTTGTTGGTTTTTGGAAACCAACAATTTTCCGACAGCATAAATAGTTGGTTCATGGGTTGGTTATTATAAAACGACCCTCATTCTGACTTTCAGGTGACTACAGTGATGGTCGATTTGTGGTTGGTTTTTTCGTAAACCAACCATAAGCCAACTATTTCGAGCAACGACCTAGCCAGCGGTTAGTTTACGGTTGGTTTTGAAAAATCAACCATAAGTCAACCACTGTGATTCTCGGCTGAAAGTCGAAAATAGAGTTGGTTTATAATATCCAACCGTGAATCAACCTTTACTCTGTCGAAAGAATAGTTGGCTGATGGTTGGATTTGACGAACCAACCCAAAATCAACCTTCGGGAGGTTGGAATAATCGTTGGTTTGGCGCACCAATCGACGGTTGGTTTTTGGTTGGGAGAAACGCGAGGGTTATCCAAAAGATATCTTTAAGGTGTCTTTAAATTTGTATCCATATGTGCGTTGACACAATGATTCCATTATTTTGTTAACATAAATAGTCGTCAGAAAAGTAAGCCAAAAGTCATCATATGACTTTGTCTGAGAGATAACAATTATGGGGCACTGAAAAGTTGACTATGTACGTATAACAAATATAGATATAAAATGAGATGTTCTACTGATATCTATTTTATGTTATCTTAAATAGTCTTCGTAAAAGTGCTCCAAAAGTTATCATATGGTTTTGTCGGACAAATAGTCCATTAAGGGTCGCCGAAGAGGTATCCAATTATCGATGACAAATAGGGATATCGACTAAGTTGCCAGGCAGATACCGTTTTAAAGGCAACCTAAAATATCTACTTTAATAGTTGTCCGAAAGTAAACATTTTATTATCTATTCTCTCAGATACCCCTTGCATATATAGGACCAGGTAAACTTGTCATAGAAATCATATAATACCTTTTCTTTTCAGTAATTATTTCAGTGAACAAAACAATAAAATATTTATTTTCCGTTCACTTCAGATAAGAAAACTTTTGCTGCTTTGAAATTTCGCTAGAAATGAGAAAAACTCAAATGCCAAGCGACAGCACAGCGTTATGGTTCTAAGGCTAATATGCGTAAGGTCCCGGATTCGAGCTCAACTTTGGGTCGTTAGGTTTTCCTTTCCTCTCAAATGCGTATTAAGTTGCGTAATATAGTATCCGAATGTATCAAAAATTGATATTAATTCATTATGATAATTCAAGCCAATTTCTTTCCAATGCTTTATACGTTATTATCCGTTATAAAAAAGTTATCTTTTGGTTCACCATTCACGTCTGTAAACATTATGACGATTTCGTGACATTGCGAATGATGCCTTTTAGGTCTGCCTATTGGACAGCATAAGGAGTTGTCATTTCGGTGACTGTTTACAGTTGACAATATGGCAACATTTTGCCAACACTTATTCGATTAGCCAAAAGTTACAATTTCGGCAGCGCAAATGTTGACTTTCGGATGGACATAGGTTATACACTGTTTGTATCACAAAAGGATAAATTTTTCCACCAGAAAAAAGTTGTCCGTAACTTTCGTGTGACATCGTTTCGATGCCTTTACGATAACTTAATGTTATCTGGGAAGATGCGAGGCGAACTCTCCACCGAAACTCGGAGCTTGCAGTCAACATCGAAACCCGCCCGCTCGTAACCGAACACACTCCGAATCAACAATCTAAATCCTCGATTATCAACGTTCAACGTCGCCGAGACTTAAAAGTATTCGAAGAGAACGCAAAAGCTCTGTCGAAAAAATCTGTCGCTTCGTCACAATACGCGACTATAAATCGCATTCTCTATATATCTATATATATATATATATATATATTTTTTTTTAGAGTCACCGAATTTCTGGCGTAACCTCAAGAAAACTTAACCTCGAGAGAAAGATCAAAAAGGCCGGAAAATCGTGCTTAAAGACGAAGCGAAATTCCTTCTGAAATGTGAAGCGAATTGGCAGAAGAAAAAATAAGCAAAGAAAAATCCGAACGAAAAATGTTGCTTCTCGTCGAGAGAAATTTGTTCCGAGCTGGCACTCGTCTGTTCGGCAAACGCTTCGTCGCACTCGAGAGCGCTCCGACCGATCGAACCGAAGAACGCGAAGATTTCGTGGAAAAGAACGAGGATTACGATCGGCTGAGAAGCGAAACCGACAAATCGTTGAGGGTCGCGATAATCGGCCTGCCGAACGTCGGCAAAAGCACACTCATAAATCGCCTAATTAATCGTCCCGTAAGCATGATTTTTGGGGATTTTTCCATTGAGCAGTCGGATACTCTCTTAAAGATTTTTTTTTCTTACAATTATATGATAATTTAAGAAAAAAGGAATTTTTCAATAGTTGGGATTAAACAATCTCGGAGAAATTCTAGAAAATCATCCGTCGGGTGTGCGAATTTTTATATGCTTTTCTGCATTTTTGAGAATATTTTCAGATTTACCGGTACATTTTATTTTTATTAAAAAAAAAAAAATGTTTAAAACAAAAATCTTTGGGATAATATGAAGAAAAAAATCATATAAAGAATCACATAAAAAAATTTTAAGATTCAATCCGGTGTTGGCTTTGACTTTGTTTCCGGTCAATTTCTAATGAAAACAGATTGAAAAAAGATGTAAGAAAAAAATCATTCGATTGTGGATTATGGCTCGAGGATTTTTACATGCGACGCTGTATTTTTGGGAATTTTTTCAGATTTTTCCAGTTCTTTTTTTTTTTTTTATCGCAAAAAATGAAAAGATTTAGTAATCGACAGATTTTTTTTTATTTCTTTTCGATCAATCAAGAAATTCCTTGTATTTATAATATTGTAGATACAATTATATATATATATAATATATGGTGTATTATTTATTTATTATTTATTGTAATATAAAAAAAGATCGAAAATTGAATTTTCAGATTTGCGCTACGGCGAACCGAGTTCACTTGACGAGGTCGAAGGCCGACGCGATTTACTCGAGCGACGACACTCAGCTCGTTTTCATAGACACGCCGGGTTTGGTTTCCGCGCACGAATTTAAGAAATTCAATCTGGAGGAGAGTTTCAGATCGGACGCGGCGGAGGCGATGGCGAGCGCGGACATCGTCGGGGTAGTTCAGGACGCGTCCAACAAGTACACCAGAGGAATGATACACGACAGGATTTTGGAGCTGATGAAGATGAGCAGAGTCGGCGCGACCTCCCTGCTGATAATGAACAAGATCGATCTGATGAAACGCAAGAAGGAATTGCTGTCTCTCGTCAGGTCGCTGACGAGCGAAAAAGGCTGGCCGAACTTCTCGGACGTCTTCATGGTCTCGTCTCTCACCAACGACGGCATTGACGACCTGAGGGTAACGACGAACAAATTTTCCCTTCGACTCGTGAACGAAGCTTTGCGCTCGTGAAAATTAAAAAAAAGCATTGTTCGAAAATAAAAAAGGAAGCATTTTTTTGGTCAGAGATAAATGAGGAAATAATTTTTTTTGTCAAAGATGAATGAGTAAAGAATATTTTTTTTGTGGTCAAAGAAACAATTTTTTGTTGTTCAATAAGCAACTTGTCGAGCGAACAATTTTTTTTGTCAAAAGAACAATTTTTTTTGTCAAAGAAACGATTTGTTTGTTAAAAAACAACTTGTTTGTCTATATAATAATCTTTTTTCTGTAGAACAATCTTTTTGTCAAAAGAACATCTTTTTAGTTAAAAGGACAATTTTTTTTGTCAATAGAACAATTTTGTAGTAAAAAAAATAATTGTTGGTTAATCTTCTTGGCAAAAAAGCAATTTTGTTATGAAAAGAGCAATTTTGTTATCAAAAGAACAATGATTTTGTCAAAGGAACAGGTTTTATGCCAAAAGAACAATGTTTCTGTTAAAAGAACAATTTTTTCGACGAAAGAACGATTAAAAGAAGAAAGTAAAAATTCAATTCTATTTCAAAAACCGATCGGCAAACTGATTGAAAAACTCATTCGAATTTTATCGAATTTTGAATCTGTCTCAAAAAAGCCTGGTCGCCCGGCAACTTTCGCAAATCATTCGAATCGCTATTTACATAATAAATAATTATTTATTTCATCGGACGCATGCAAAAAAAAATGTATATATATATATAGAATTAAAATATAATAAAAAAATGATATCTCCGCAGAACTATCTGTTGGATTCGGCGAAGAACCGTGACTGGGAGTACCCGCGGAACGTCGTGACGAACCAACGACCGGAGCGCATAATCGAGTGCTCGGTCCGGTCGAAGCTGATGGATTCGCTGCAGCAGGAGATTCCCTATCAGCTTAAGATAAACATGGAGCACATGAACACCTGCGAGGACGGATCTCTGAGTTGCTTCGTCATCGTCGCCTGCGAGTCGAGGAGAATATCGATGATGGTGATGGGCAGGCGAGGAGAGCGAATAAGGCTCGTCGCCCGTGAGAGCGAACAAGAATTGAGCACCGCCTTCAGAACGTCGGTCAGACTCAAAATCTCCGTGCGAATCGAAGACAAGAAAGATCGACCGATCGGTCGGAATTGACCGAAGTTAAATTAAATCTACATCGGTATCGTGGCAAAACTTTTATTTCTGTACAGTTAATATAATGAAGTTTCGCTTTCATGAAAGAAACTATTCTTTTCGCTTAAAGAAAACAAATCTTTTTGCTAAAAAAAAAACAAATTCCCATCTTCAAATTGGCCTCCTACGCGACGTTCGAACCGTTCGCTTGCGCCGGGCGCCGGCTCGGTCGATAACGAGAACTCCAATAATTTTTTTATTTTATTTTTCACGAGCGCTAATCATTTCCGTCTAAAGCGAAATTCTCTCGCGAAGCGGATATCAACTCGGGATGGCGTCAGAATTTCTTTCCGATCCGAAAATCGTCGAGATCGTAAAAAAAAAAAAATTATTACAGTTTTCATTACCGACCGAGCGATACAAATTGTACCTACGAGTTCGATGTACTCGACAATCTTCAATTTCCGTAACTGCGAGTCAATCGATAATTCTCTAAATATTACATAAATCACACTATTTGTTAATTTGATACAACAATCATTGATCTATTGATCCATTGATCCATCGATCGATCCATTGATCCATCGATCGATCCATTGATTCATCGATCGATCCATTGATCCATCGATCGATTCATTGATCCATCGATCGATCCATTGGATCCATCGATCCATTGATCCATCGATCGATCCATTGATCCATCGATCCATTCATTGATCCACCGATCGATCAATTGATCCATCGATCGATTCATTGATCCATCGACCGATCCACTGATCCGGCAATCGATCAATTGACCCATCGATCGATCAATTGATCCATCGATCGATCAATTGATCCATCGATCGATCAATTGATCCATCGATCGATCAATTGATCCATCGATCGATCAATTGATCCATCGATCGATCAATTGATCCATCGATCGATCAATTGATCCATCGATCGATCAATTGATCCATCGATCGATCAATTGATCCATCGATCGATCCATTGATCCATCGATCGATCCATTGATCCATCGATCGATCCATTGATCCATCGATCGATCCATTGATCCATCGATCGATCCATTGATCCTTCGATCGATCCACTGATCCATCGATCGATCGATTGATTATTTTACGAGGCTTCGACGACTCGCGGCAGCGATTTTTCATTGACGTCCGGTCGAATCGCCGTCGTCGAGACGATATTGTTGTTGTTGATTTCATCTTTGCCCACGTGGGGAAAGACGAAATCGGTGTCTCTCAGATTATCCTCTATCCACGAATCGGCGCTCGCCTCGAGCTCCTCGGTGAAGGTGTCGATCCAAGCGCCCGACTTTCCCTCCCTGACGAAATTTCCCGGCTCAATAATTCCGCACTCTCGCAACTCCGACATGTTCACCATCGGATTGTTGCGAAAATTTTTTATGTCGAGATAATCCGCCAATTTCGAGACCTCCTCGTCGCTGTAACTCTTACCGAGAAATTTCGCCACTTTGCGAATCATTATCTGTAGATCCTGTAATTTAATTAAAAAAAAAAGTAACTCCATGAATCGTTCGGAGTGAGTTTAAATTATCCGATTCCGATTTTTTGATAGATCAATTACCCATTGCATCTCTTCGTAAAATATGAAAAGCAAGTTCGGATGATGCCTCTGCGACCAGGCCTCTTTCAAGTGCTCCCAGTAAGGACTCCACGGGGCTATCGTAAAAAAAAAAAAAAAACACATTGTAATTAGCACCGACGATACTTTACTCCAACGTGGAAAGAAATAAATAAAGTAGAAAAAATCCGGTCTTTTTTCGTGAACCTTTTTTCCTCGTGAAAGAAAATTATTTAAAAGTTTGTAAAATACGTATGAAATATTTGATTTTTCTCTCTCGTTAGAAACAATAATTTGACTCGTAATTTTATCTATATAAATTTATCGACCAATATTTTATTCCTACATAGAAAAAAAAAATGTGATCTAAGAGAATCGATTTTATCTTTTTCAGCGATTTTTTTTTTTCTTGCGAAAGAAAAATATTTTTGAATATATAAAATATGTATGTGCATGTATAAAATGTTTTTTCTTGTAGACAAAAAAAAATCGTCGATAACATCCTAGAATTAAAAACAATCGACTGTTGATTATGCAGGAATAGAAAAAATACGTACTGAGATCGTTACGGAAGTAGTTCCAAAATTCTTTGAAATCTCCCTGATAGCCCTGTGTGCGTATAGCTCTGTTCAAGTGATACCAAGATACGGCGACGTCCTTGGGATTCCGGGCGACGTAGACGATCTGCGACGGAAAGAGAAAATTCGTCGATTCGTTACGGTAAAGGAGAAACCGCTCGGACGCGAAAGCGACAACGTTGGATGGTCATTGAGCTCTGTTTGTACCTTGCAGCCGCTGTCCAAAATACCGGGCAGCAAGCTAAGCGGAAAGTGCGACTTGATGAATCTCGGTGAGGGAACATTCTCCAGCGTCTTGTATCCCTCTTTAGAAATCTCTCTGCACAAATTCTGCTTGTCTATGTCACCTTCGTTCATCCTTACAAACTCTTCCGTCACTTCCGGATAGTTGAACACGCTGAATCTATTTTGTCGTGGAAAACGTTTCGTTAGAAGAAACAAATATAGCAAAGCGTAAACTTTAAACCTTAAATTAAGCTTTGAACTTTAAACTTTAAACCTTCATCTTTGAACCTTCATCTTTGGACCTTCAAATTTGGACCTTCAACTTTGAACCTTCATCTTTGAACCTTCATTTTTGAACCTTCAACTTTGAACCTTCAACTTTGAACCTTCAACTTTGAACCTTCAACTTTGAACCTTCAGCTTTGAACCTTCAGCTTTGAACCTTCAACTTTGAACCTTCAACTTTGAACCTTCAACTTTGAACTTTCAACTTTGAACCTTCAACTTTGAACCTTCGACTTTGAACCTTCGACTTTGAACCTTCAACTTTGAATCTTTAACTTTGAACCTTCAACTTTGAACCTTCAACTTTAAACTTTAGACCTTCAACTTTAGACCTTCAACTTTGAACCTTCAACTTTGAACCTTCAACTTTGAACCTTCAACTTTGAACCTTCAACTTTGAACCTTCAACTTTGAACCTTCGACTTTGAACCTTCGACTTTGAACCTTCAACTTTGAATCTTTAACTTTGAACCTTCAACTTTGAACCTTCAACTTTGAACCGGCAACTTTGAACCTTCAGCTTTGAACCTTCAACTTTGAACCTTCAACTTTGAACCTTCAACTTTGAACCTTCAACTTTGAACCTTCAACTTTGAACCTTCAACTTTGAACCTTCAACTTTGAACCTTCAACTTTGAACCTTCAACTTTGAACCTTCAACTTTGAACCTTCAACTTTGAACCTTCAACTTTGAACCTTCAACTTTGAACCTTCAACTTTGAACCTTCAACTTTGAACCTTCAACTTTGAACCTTCAACTTTAAACTTTAGACCTTCAACTTTAAACTTTAAACCTTCAACTTTGAACCTTCAACTTTAAACTTTAGACCTTCAACTTTAAACTTTAGACCTTCAACTTTAAACTTTAAACCTTCAACTTTGAACTTTAGACCTTCAACTTTAAACTTTAGACCTTCAACTTTGAACTTTAGACCTTCAACTTTGAACATCCAACTTTAACTTAAAACTTTAAACTTTAAACTTTAAGCTTCAATCCTTAAACTTTGCGAGAAAGAAACGTACTCCAGAAATGGGAATCTCTCGGCCAAATATTTAGTCGTCGAGCTGCGGTAGTCGAGATCATTGGCCAATAACCAGACGAGTTCTTGAGTCCACGTGGTGCCCGATCTGGGATACGAAATGACCCAAGTGTCGCTCGGTCTGATCTTGAACTTGTAATATCCTTCGGCCTGCTCCGCGTAGCGGGACGGAAATAAATACTCTTTATCGCCGACCTTCACAAATCCCCCACGCATGCCCTTGAAACTCGCGAGCATTTTCTCCGCCAGCTCCGCCTCGACAAACTTGATCTTTGGTAAGTCCATTTAAAAAAAAAAAAAAAAATTTCTTTAATTTCACTCGCGCTAGTTTGAATGAAAAATTTCACGATTTCTAACAGAGCGGACCTAGCGCGACCGAAGTTCGACACCCGAATGACGATCTCGCTCCACTAGGAAGTTTCTCTCGAATTTACAGGACAAGCGAGTGAAAGTCGCGTGACACAGATAAAATTCTCCCACTCTCGGTCGTGCTCCCGATTATCTTTCCGGGATTTTTCAACGCTTATCGGAGACATCGGAAAAGTCCTCGTCGCCGTTGCGCAATTAAAGAATAAACTATCGGATCGATTTTTAGAAGAAAAAAAAAAAAATTTACAGATTTTCATTCGTTCATTTATTTTTATGTTTTATTCTTCTCTTGCACAGTCAAATTTGTAGGAACTTTCGGTTACAGGCGCGACCCGATCGGGTCTCTTAGGACTAAAATTAAAAAAAAAAAAAATATATATATATATAATTATAAAACATCAGTCTTCGTTGTGAATTATCGCACAGTCGCGCTAAAAAAAAAAATATCTTAGACTAATCGTCGTTCGCGAGCGAAGAACGACAAATAAGAAATTGAGCGGGGAATAAAAGTTGCTGCTTTTCGACGGTTTTCCACGAATGCAGGTCTTCGATCACTTCCGAAATCGACCTCTCGATATTTCTTGACCTACTTTTCTTATCCCGACTTTATTTCTATTTTTTTTTTAGTCTTTTTTTTTTAATCGCATTTCTCCAATTTAACGGACTCGAAACTTTTCGCGATTAGCAGAAAAAGAAAAAAAAAACAGATAATCTGTGATCGATGAAATTAATCATAGCGATAATAAATCAATTTCATTGTACAATTTTCTCAATCACATTCATTTTGTCGCCTTTTCTCGCAAATCTATCGAAATATGATTTTTTTTTTTTTTTCATTATAGGAAAAAAGTTCGAGAACTACGAAATGTTAAAAAAAAAAAATGTATATCTATATATAGTAAAAGTCGAGGTGAATTCTAAAAATAGTCACAGATTTGAAAACATGTCCGACAATAATTATCCGTCCGTGCCGGGCTCGCTCGGTAACGAAAACTGTAATAAACTTTTTTTTCGGATACCGGAAGGTGCGGTAAAAAAAACGTTTCACCTAGAGCTGACTCTCTCAATTCCAATCAAAATCAATTCCGATCGAACTACCGTGAAAAAAAAGTTGATTACGGTTTTCACTACTGACGGCGGTATTTCGCATGCTTTTTTTTTTTAGTAAAACTAGTAAAAAAAAAAATTATCAGGTCGCTTAGATAATACTATTTTAGGCACATCAATATTTACGTTCTTCCTTGTTCATCTTCAGTCATTTTTTCTCAAAATTCGATCGATCTTTTTTTTTTTCGCTCGAATCGTAACACGGTTTCGCGTGCACGAAATAACGATCGTGTTTCAATGAAAATAAACACCAGTTTGGGCAAATAATTCTTTTTGTTTTGTTTCTTCAGTCAATTTATCGCGAATTTCTTCGATCGATCTGTTTTCAAGTTTTTAAGTTTAAACATTTTCTTTAAAAATTTCTTCAGTCGATTTCTCTCGAACTTTGATCGATCGTTTTTTTCTTCACCGAACACGATGGTGTTTAAGACAAAGCAATAATAGCTTGGGCGAATTATTATTTTACTAAAATTCTCCAATCGATTTTTCTCAAATTTCGATCGATCTTTTTTTTCGCTCGAACTGCAGCCGCGAATTCACGTGCACGGAATAACGATCGTGTTTCCAATTATCATGGTCAAATCTTCGATCTGCACGGCTTCGTCGTTCGGTCCGCCGACGGCGAGCAGCTTGATCTGGCCCTGCGAATTCGGTGCGACGATGTTTTGCGAGTCTGCCGAAAGTTCGCCGGGTCGTTCGATTTCCGGCGATTTCTCGAGATCGGCACCGAGGCGAGACTTGTCGGCTTTGCTTCGGCTCCGTCGTATCGTCAGAAGACTGCTGAGCTCAGGATTGGCCAGAAAGGCCTCGCAGCGCTTCGTGTGCATCTTCATGTTGTCGTGCCGATTGAAGGGACGGTTGCAGCCCGGACACAGAAACCTGAAAAAACGTTCGACGAAAATCAATTAAAACAATCGGCAATAAATACGATCAAATATTATTATTGAAATGGTGATTTTTAATACCTCGATAAATGTTATAATTTATCAATGGTTTTACCGTATCGGTAACAAATAAGTCTATAATTAAATATGTTTAAAAAAAATATATAATTCTATTTTTTTTTATATATAATTATATTATATATGATGTATATATCGTGTATATAAAAAAATGTATACAATTATAATGGGCATATTATTGAATATGTTCATTATGAATTGACGAAAACAAAAATATGATATATTTATCGTCGTCATTGCGACGATATATCGATCGCCGATAAATTTGTTAGTTTAGAAGACAAACAAAGAAATAAAAATCTCGCCTCTTTTCGCTGTGGACGGCCATGTGAGCGGCGAGATGAGACTGCTGAGCGAAATCCTTGCCGCACACGTTACACTTGTATTTCCTTATGCCCTTATGCTTCAGTAGGTGTTCCTTGAGTATGTGGCTGCTCTTGTAGACGTTCGAGCACAGAGTGCATTTGTATTTTGCCGCGGAGTGAACCTGAAAAATTGATCCGAGAAATAAATTTAAAAATTTTCTTAAAAAAAAAGGTAAGAGTACACTTTTTTTTAAATTTAAAATTATTTAAAAAGATCTATCGTTACGATGCACGTTCGCTTCGTCCAATATCGGTGCAATAGGATCGTCCGAGTTCACTCACGTTCTGATGATTGCCGAGGGCTTTCTTCGACTTGCAGCGTTTCCCGCAAACGTTGCAGACGTAATCCTGCGAGTGAACGTTTGCGTGATGTCTCTCGAGGGCCTCGCTGTTGCAAAGATATATAGAGCACAGCTTGCACATGTTCGCCGCCTTGTCCTTGTTGTGTATCACCATGTGAGCCCGCATTCTTCCCTTTGAGTAAAACTCTTTGCCGCAAACGTGACACGTTATGTCCTGTCGAAAATAAAATCAGTTCAATGATGGCGATGATAATTTCAATGATAATTTCAATGATAATTTCAATGATAATTTCAATGATAATTTCAATGATAATTTCAATGATAATTTCAATGATAATTTCAATGATAATTTCAATGATAATTTCAATGATAATTTCAATGATAATTTCAATGATAATTTCAATGATAATTTCAATGATAATTTCAATGATAATTTCAATGATAATTTCAATGGTAATGGCAATTACAATGGCGATTAAAATGCCAATGATAACGGCAATGGCAATACCTTGACAGTCTTGTGGGTCGACTTGTGATAGCTCAAGACCTGCCTGCTCGCGCTCGTGAACTTGCACAGATTGCAGCTGTAAGGTCTCGAGCCAGTGTGCGTGTTCATGTGCTCCTCCAGAAGGAAAGCCGTGACGTAACGCTTCTCGCACAACTCGCAGGCGTAGGGCTTTATCTTGAGATGGCTCTTCCTTATGTGACAGCGTATGTTGCTCACCGTCACGGTCGCGAAGTCGCAGGCGTTGCATCGGTAAGGTCGCATGCCGAGATGGCCCCATATGTGAACCTGGCACTTGTCCTGCCGCGGATAAGAGGCCTTGCAGATCTTGCAGCCGTAAGTTCTCCTGTCGAGGAAGACGATCTTCTCGCCGACGACCTCCTCGTCGACCACCGACATGTCGAGGCTGTAAAATTTCTCTATTGCCTCCTTCTGCTCGGTCGTTATGAGGTCGGAAATTTTGCCGAATTTTTTTCTCGATTCCTCCTCCTCCTCCTCGTCCTCGTCGTCTTCGTCGTCGGCGTATTTCTTCGCGATAGTGCGCGACTCTCTGAGCCCCCTTCGCTGTCTCGTCGGCGCGCTCGCCTCGAACTTCGCGACGTTTCCCTCGCCGGCCGATTTCGGCGCCGTCGACGGATTTACCGATCTCTCGCCGGCCGATTTCGGCGCCGTCGACGGAATTACCGATCTCTCGACGGAAACTCTCGTCGCCGTTTCCGGGGCCCTCGCGACGCTCCTCTTCGATATCGGCGTCGCGCGAACGTTCGACTTCGCGGCGCTCACGTCGCAAACGATTACCGATTTCTCGCCGGTCAGCGTCGTCGCCCTCGAGGCCGAGGATTCCGGACTTTTTTCCACCCGCTTCCCGGCCTCGTCGCCGGCGATCGGGCACTCGTCGTGGTGTTTCTCGGCCCTCGAGGACTTCGGCCTCTCCGCCTCGGGAAGCTTCACACGCTCGATCGGTATCGAATCGGGCTCGTTCGATATCTCGTGGCTCTCGGATCTCTCGGCTTTTTCCAATTTAACGATAAGCTCGACCGGCTTGCGAGTCGGCGAGTCGGACGACGTTTTGGCACCGTTCGGAGGTCCCTTTGGAACGTCTGGCGTGCTCGCGCGAACCCGGCTTCGCGGCGTCGACGCATCGGTGTCGGTCGAACGAAGAAGATTGTCATCTGGTAACTCGGTTTTTGTATCACTGTCGAATGTCGATTTGGTGCTCGGCGAACAGGCCGGCTTGTGAGTGACGTTATGTCCTGTGGAAAATAAAATACGATAATGGTAATAATGGTAATAATGGCGATTGTAATGGTGGTGGAAATTATCATTACAATGGTAATAGTAGTTTTCGTATCATCGTCGCATTTACCTTTGGTGCTTGGCGAACACGCCGAATTGTGGGATGCAAGTGGAGCTGTCTTCTGGTCGCTCCTGGTGAGAGACTTCTCCGCTAGTACTCTGTCGGACTCGTCGATGTTTATCGTCAGGCTCCTGTTCGTCAGAGGCTTCGGGATCTTCGAGTCATCGATGGTCGACGCCGGACGCTTCCTCTTCCGGCTCGGGGTGAGGATCGGCGAGGCGTTCTCCTTGTCGGACTCCGGATCGTCCAATCTCGATCCTTTCGGCGTTGGCGAAGACACCTTTATCCTCGGACATTTCTGCAGCTTCTGAATTTTTTTTTTATTAATTTCAAATGATCCGGCTTAGTTGAAGTCGGTAATGTCTTTTTTCCATACGCGAAGCGTTATTAAAAAAAATATATATTTGTTAATTTTTAAAAAATATATTATATATATATATGTATATTTTTTAAAAGTTTTACCTTCGCAGCGATGAAGTTTCGTTGGGTCCTTTGGCAGTTCTGTTGAAACTCGTCGATGAACTCGAGGGTACCGATGCATCGCATGCACACGAAGTGGGACAGTCCGTCGGCCTCGTTTATCTAAAATTAATAAACGGGATAATGAGAGGGGAGAAAAAAAAAATGAAAAATTTTGGCGCAACGAACTTGACCCTTCAGCTATGGTTTAAGCAAGCATGGGGACGAATGAAATTCAAGGACTTTTCGAGGACAACTGGAATCCAAGGGCACCTTCAGCGATGTTCCGAGGACAAGTAAATTTTGATTAAGACTTTTCGTGCACAAGTTAAGTTCAAGGACATTTCAAGGACTTTTCGAGAACCAATCAAGTTCAAGGACTTTTCGAGGGCAAATCAAGTTCAAGGACTTTCCGAGAACTTTTCGAGGATAAATTGAGTTCAAGGACATTTCAAGGACTTGCCGAGGATAAATCAAGTTCAAGGACTTTTCGAGGATAAATCAAGTTCAAGGACTTTTCGAGGGCAAGTCAAGTTCAAGGACTTTTCAAGAACTTTTCGAGGATAAATTGAGTTCAAGGACATTTCAAGGACTTTCCGAGGATAAATTAAGTTCAAGGACATTTCAAGGACTTTTCGAGGGCAAGTCAAGTTCAAGGACTTTTCGAGGATAAATTAAGTTCAAGGACATTTCAAGGACTTTCCGAGGATAAATTAAGTTCAAGGACATTTCAAGGATTTTTCGAGGATAAATTAAGTTCAAGGACATTTCAAGGACTTTTCGAGGAAAAATTAAGTTCAAGGACATTTCAAGGACTTTTCGAGGATAAATTACGTTCAAGGACATTTCAAAGACTTTTCGAGGATAAATTAAATTCAAGGACATTTCAAGGACTTTTCGAGGAAAAATTAAGTTCAAGGACATTTCAAGGACTTTTCGAGGATAAATTAAGTTCAAGGACATTTCAAAGACTTTTCGAGGATAAATTAAATTCAAGGACATTTCAAGGACTTTTCGAGGAAAAATTAAGTTCAAGGACATTTCAAGGACTTTTCGAGGATAAATTAAGTTCAAGGACATTTCAAAGACTTTTCGAGGATAAATTAAATTCCAGGAGATTTCAAGAACTTTTCGAGGGTAATGAAGTTCAAGGACATTTCAAGTACGAGTGAATTTTAAGGAGATTTGAAGGACAATTTAGATTCAAGAACATTTCACGAGCAAAATTCAAGGACACTTCGTGGACATGAAGGATTTAAAAAACGAGTGAACACCACATCGAGGGTACCCGCCGCTTTCAGTGGATGGAATTTTCCGGACATTGAAGAAAATAATAAATAAAAAATACTAAAAAAAAAATCAATTATTCTCGAAAAATATCATAGCTTTATTTGCGTATAAACAATTTGTTGGAATAGGTAAAATGAGCATGCCGTCGAAAAACTAACCGTCTCCTTCGTTTCCTCGTCGTCCTCTTATCACTTAAGTCCTAAACTTATCTCGTAATCACACGTTCACGTAAGTTCCAAATTGAAAAAGGCTACGCTCTTCTTTTTTTTTTTTTGTTTTATTTTTCACTTCTAGCTTTATTACTATCTTATGTTTTAACGTAAGAGTAAAGACTTATTGCTTTCATTAGTTGGATATCGGTCGATATCGTTCATTTCGTTTCTTTTTTTTATTCTCTTTTCTTTTTCGTCACTTCCGGTGATACGGCCAGCCGCTTAACTCCCGCCTTTGGAAGGGAAGAGCGAAAAAAAAAAAAAAAAAAAATGTCCCCCAAGTGGCAAATTTGATTTTTCTGACCATATATATATATTTTTTTTCTGTAAATATTCGAGTTTTCGAAAAATATGATTTTTTTTTTTTTTTTTTTTTTTTTTTTTTTTTTTTTTAATCCGGTCACGAAATAGATGTTAAGAAAAAAATCTTACGGGCGAGAGTTGCGCAGCTGGAATTTACTCGAGCTCCGTCTCGGGCCGTTGCGAAAGCTTTCGAAGGCACTTCTTTTTTATACAATACATTTTTTTTTTAACGACGCGTCGCGTCGGTCCAGTCAAATTTTTCGAAAAGTTATGTTATTTCATTATTTTTTTTTTTTTTTAATCACAGACACTCGTCGCGTACTTTGAGTACGAGCGTGTTACCGATTTTTTTTTTTTTTTTTTTTTTTCTTCATATAGAATATATAAATTTTTGTATATCAATTATTTGAATATTAGTTACAAATATTCGAAATTTAGGCTCTCGGTGTCCCGCGGGAACATCCCGTAGTTGTTTTTTTTTTTTTTTTTTTGTATAGTGGATTTATAGAAAATATAGTAAAGAGCGAGAGGGAAGGGGGATGATCTTTACTGGAAGACTTTACCGACCGTACGTAACTTCGCACCTGTGCGATTATTATCCTTGCGTACATATCTATATATGTATGGGTCCTAGGGGGTACCGAAATTGGCGGAGAAGTGTGGACAGTGGTGTTCGGCCACCGAAAACTAGCAACATTTTCATCAGAAAATGTTTACCTATGATTCCGATCAGCTGAACACGGTTTACTAAGGGTTCCGGTCAGCTGCACGGTTACCGCAGTATAACTCAGTTTAACCCAGTTAAACTCAGTGTAAACCCAGTAAAACCTAGTGTACATCCAGTTAAACCCAGTTGAACCACGTTTAACCCAGTTGAACAACGTTTAACCCAGTTGAACAACGTTTAACCCAGTTGAACCACGTTTAACCCAGTTGAACCACGTTTAACCCAGTTGAACCACGTTTAACCCAGTTGAACCACGTTTAACCCAGTTGATCCACGTTTAACCCAGTTGAATCACGTTTAACCCAGTTGATCCACGTTTAACCCAGTTGAACCACGTTTAACCCAGTTGAACCACGTTTAACCCAGTTGAACCACGTTTAACCCAATTGAACCACGATCAACCCAGTTGAACCACGTTTAACCCGGTTGATCCACGTTTAACCCAGTTGAACCACGTTTAACCCAGTTGAACCACGTTTAGCCCAGTTGAACCACGTTTAACCCAGTTGAACCACGTTTAACCCAGTTGAACCACGTTTAACCCAGTTGAACCACGTTTAACTCAGTTTCACTCCATTCAACTCAAACCCAGTTCAATTGGGTTAAGCTAAGTTTGACACCGTTTAACTGAAACCCAGTTCGACTGCGTTAAACCCATTCTAACTCAGTGACACCCACCTTAACTACAACTCAGCTCAAAGCCTGCAATTAACTTCCCAATCTCCGTGTCCCAAAAATCCCGCTACACCGTCTATAATTCTACTGGTCGCGTTTTTTTTTTTTTTTTTCATTCACTTTTCCAAAAATAATTGCCTCTCGCGCAAATTGGCACTCAACCTCGCCGCGATGTCGGCTGATTCTCCGCAATCTTTGTCTCCCGTCTTTATCGAACGTATTGTCGCCGTTACAAGCTACGTATAAAATGAGTGAGGAAGTTCCTTATCTAAAAAAAAAAAAAAAAAAAAAACATCGATCAAACGATCACTGGATCGCTTCCCGCCCCTTCTAGACTACTTTTCATTGGAATTCGTGTCTGGTAAGCTCCCGTCACTCGTCTCGTTCCCGTCGTTCTTCCCGTTCTTCTCGAAGTGCCTCTTCCTGTGGACCTTCATGTTGTCCCGCCGATTGAACTTCCTGCCGCACTCGGGACAGACGTGGGTCTTCTCGCCGTGAACGTGACGATGAGCCGCCAGATGGCTCGCCTGTGCGAAGCTCGCGCCACACTTCTGGCAAATGTGTTTTCTCAGGCCCTCGTGCTTCAGCAGGTGCTCATTGAGAAATGCCTTCGAGGCGTAACGATTGTTGCACACGTTGCATACGAAGGGCTTAGGATTCGAGTGCTGGAGAACGTGAGCCTTGTACTTGGATGCGACCTTGAAGGTCTTCGAGCAGGTCTCGCAAGTGTATGTCGTAGCGTGGCGCGTCTTGATGTGGTCGTTGAGAACCGCAAGGCTCGAGTAGAGATTGTAGCAGAAGCGACATCTGAAGTTACGGCGATTCTTCAGATGAACGCTGCCGATGTGCGACAGGAGCCTTGTACGAAAGGGGAATACCTTGCCGCAGTACTCGCAGGCGAGATTCTGGGGCGGTAGGTGGGATTTGACGTGCATCTGCAGTGAGACCTTGTGATGGTATGATTGCGAGCAGTCGGTGCATCTGTAAGGTTTGACGCCTTTGTGGACGTTGTCGTGCTCGGTGAGGTCGAACTTCGATCTGAACCTCTTCGGGCACTTAGGGCACTGCATCGGCCTGGGATTCGTGTGCGAGCACCTTATGTGCTTCATCACGTCCGACTTGCAGACGAACTTTGCGCAGCACAACGTGCAGGCGTACTGCTTTATGCCCAGATGGGTCTTTACGTGGACGGTGCATTTGTCCCTTCGTTCGTAGACCTTTCTGCAGAGTTTGCATGAGTAACCCGTCTGATTGTCAACGGTCACCTGCTCGACGTTGTCGTCGACCCTGATTTCCTCGCCGTCGACGCGAAAGAGCTCCTCCGGATTCTGGCTCGAGCTCAAGCGTTTCTCCATCTCCTCGAGTTCGTCTATCTTGGTTATTCCGTTCGATGTGTTGTTCCGACCGCTCTTACCGCTGCTGCCGTTCGCTATCGTGCTCACGATCTTGTCAATCTCGGCGTTGCTCTCGTTCTCGAGGAGGGCGACGATTCCCGAGCCAACGAGACAGGAACCCTGGTCGGGAAAGACCTTCGCGAGGACCGTCACGAACTCCGTGTCGCGCTTCTTGCGCCGGAGCTCGAGCGTGAAACTTATGTCCTCGGTGTCGCCGTTGCGATTGGTGGACTCCTTTACCGAGACTTCCATGTCCGGGGACGATGAGACGACTGTCAGGACCTTGTTCAAGGCGGACGTTGGGATTTGGATCATGCCGGTCTCTTCGGGAGGCTTTTCCGGACAGGGCGGAGTTGATGACTTCGGGCCGGCTTGAGGCGCATCGTCGCTTGGGTCTTTTTTACTTTCCGGGGAATCCCCCTGGCTGCGCAGTCTGCTGGCGATCGAGGCGCTGCTGGCTCGTGATTGGCCGGTTGGATCGCGCGGCGCTGCGGTCGCTAGCGAGTTGCGGCTGCGCAGCCAGCGCTTGCCCGAGGCCTCGGCCGGCTCCCGAGCGGTGGCGCTGGCGTCGCTCTTCTCGTTCTCGCTCGGAGAACGCGAGCGCCTGATTGGTCGGAGCTTTCTTCGCGGCTTCGGAGTGGATGAACTGGTGTCGGACTCTGGCCTATCGTAGGTCGTTGCGGTTGTCGCTGTCGCTGTGGTTGGCGCCGGCTCGGACTCGGGCTCTGGCGAGGCCGATGGCGGGGGATTCAAATTCTTGTCGCTGCTGTTGTTGTTCGTCGAGGCGCCGGCCGACGCCGAACGCTCCTCGGCCTTTATCTCGTCCTGGGGATAGATCGGATTAGACGTACCGGTGGGTTTTTGCTTTTTTACTTTTTTTTTTTGTTTCGTCTTGAATAGCTTTGTCTGCGTCATCGCGAATTTCGTGTAGAATTATAACTCTCGATTCTAAATAGCGCGCGAGAAATGAATTTATGAAAAATTTGACTGCGGCTCGCGATCTTCTCCGGACAACATTTTTCGCGGTGTGCGAGAAAGGCGGCTTTACGCACCCTTTTGCGTGCGTAAAACTCCTTTTCACACTTTGGGAAGTAAAATTTTGCACGGTAGTCGTGCGAAAAACTGTTAACTCAAAGCCTTTACTGCCATTTATTACTATGATAATCATTATTGTCGTATTATAACTATAATAATAAAATAATATAATAACAAGTGTTCATTACAGTCGATAATAAAAAACAGTAATGTTATTATTTATCACGGACTTTGACAACAATCATTACTATAATAATCGTAACAATATACAATTATACAAATGATACAAAAATACAATAACAACATTAAAATCCATAATAAACAAAACCAATTGCTCGAACGATACGGAAGTTTTGAAAAATAATTTTAACAATAATAATAATTATCTTTCGAGCAACTGTAATATGCAACGATCTTTTTCCTGAATACTCCGAGTAATCTAATTAGAATCTTTTACCATTCGGTAGAGAACAATTGATCGATCGGAAAGCATAAATTGCCAATTATAAAAATTTACTGTTTGTGTCGACGGAGAAGACGCAGAGTCGGATGATTTTAGATAAAGACGGCGAGATTGTCCACGGTTAGAGCGGTAGAGCGCGGAAGGAAGAGACGTTTTGTGTTTGTGAGTTATTTTGTGTTTCGATGAAACTTACAGAGTCAGTCAACGGCGGAAGATTGTAACGATCGCGCAACTCTTGTTGGGTGCGGAGACACTCCTCTTGAAAGTCGCAAACGAATTCGAGCTTGCCGAGGCATTGTACACAGATCGCCTTGGGCAGAGGGTCCTCCTCATCTATCTGCCGATTCAAACAAATCAATCAACTGAGTTACAATCCGAATTACTAAAAAAAAAAAAAAGAAAAGAAAAATCGAAGCTCCCTGACGGAGAAAATCCCTCTTCGGCGTTAACAAAAAAAAATAACAAAAACAAGAAAACTTGACTTTTCATACTCTTCCGTAAATAAGATTAAAAAAAATTAAAGACTCTCGACGTGACAAATCGCTCTTCCGCGCATCTATCCTCATCTATCTGCCGATTCAAACAAATTAATCAACTGCGTTACAACCCGAATTACAAAAAAAAGAAAAAAATCAAAGGCTTCTGACGGAGAAAATCGCTCTTCGGAGTTAACAAAAAAAAAAAAAAAACAAAACAAAAAACCAAAACAAGAAAACTTTTGACTTTTCATACTCTCCAGTAAATAAGATAAAGAAAAATGAAAGACTCTCGACGGGCCAAATCGCTCTTCCACGCATTAAGAAGATTGAATTCTTCAGTGAGTAAAATAAGAAATTAAAAAATAGAATGTACGCTTTTTTTTGTTCTTTAAATATAAAACAATTCTCTACCGCTCCGCAGACGCGACTTGGACGCGTAGGACAAAAAAAAACAACCAAAAAATCCATACCCACGGTACGTCTCCGTTCCATCTACGCGTATAAAAAAAAAAGAAAAAAAAAAAGACAACAAAAAATAGCTTTTCGCAAAATCCATGAAAGAAAGGGCTAAAAATTTTGTTCCTGCGGAAAAAAAAGCTGCGCTTCGCAGCGAATTTAATTTCGTTGAAAGACAATCAAATTGAAAAATAAAAATCTAATGTTTAGGATTTGATATTTAATCTTTTTATTCACGATTTAATTATATATTATATTTCAATTCTAAAGGGGAAAAATCCACGAAACAAAGAGCGAAGAATTTTGTGCCTGCAGAATTAACAAAAAAAAAAAACCTGCTATTCGCAGGGAATTAAATTTTGTTCGCGAAACACAAAGTAACAAAAAAAAATGTGAAAAATCTAACATTCAGACTTTGTTACACACACACACCCACACACACACACACACACACACACACACACACACACACACACATATGTATATATATATGTGTGTGTATATATATATATATATATATATATATATATATATATATATATATATATATATATATATTCCAATTCTAAAGAAAAAATCCACCGGAATAGTGTTAAAAAAAAATCAATCAAAAAAAAAAAAAATACAAAATCAACAAATTTAAATAGCTTTATATATAATTTTCATCAAAATCAAAATATAAAAAAAAAAAATTTTTTAAAGCCTAAAAAAAAAACAAACAATAGGACAATGGAAGGAGGAAAGCGATTGAAAAAATTTCGATCGGCTCGAGGGATCGAAAGAAAAAAAAAAAAGAAAAAAGAAAAAAAAAACACCGTGCCCGTAAATCGGCTTCGAGCGCAAAAGCGAAAAAAAAAAAAAAAACACAAACACAAACACACGTACGCACATTAATAATAATCCCCATGCGTATTATGTGCATATCAGCATATATGTATACAAAAAATATATCGAAAGCGTCGTTTTTCGAGGCGTCAGCGCCATGTTTTTCTAACCCCCTAAAAAAAAAAAAAACGAGTCTCGCGAGTTCGCCTCGGGATCGTTCCGAGTCACCCTCGCTCCAGTTTTCGGACGCTTGCGCGAGGATCGTTAAAAGAAATTAAAAAAAAAAAAAAAAAAAAAATAATTAAATACATAAAAAATATATAATTTGAAATCTCACCACAATGTTGACTTTCGTGTGTATTTTGAGTCCGAGAAAGCGTTTCGTTCCCTCCTCGCCGAAGACGTCGATGAAAATGCTCTCGCATTGTCCGCATAGCCTGCAGATCTGAGCCTCCTCCAGTTTCATCTCCATTGCTCTTGTTTACCCTCCACGTCTGGCCCAACACTTGTCCCGACTACTCGGGAAGGCGCAGAGAAACAAAAAAAAAACACAAAAAACACACAAAAAAGGTTTGCAGAGCCGGCCGTTCAGGCCAGTTCGCAGAAGCGCGGAGGAACGAAAACTGATCGCCGGATCGTGTGTGTGTGTGTGTGTGTGTGTATGTGGAGTTGTTTTGCACGACCGTGGTCGACTGTGCTGCTCCTCCCGGCTTGCCTCGCCACGACCGACTGAAGCGCACGGCAGCGCGCGTCTCCCGTCCGGGCGACGCGCGCGCCGCGGCCGCGGCGGCGGACGATCGGCGAACTAAAAAAAAACCATCCGCCTCGACCGGCGCGCGATTTTCTGGACAAGCTTGTTTATTCGCTTTGCTTTATAAACAATTATTTTATGTACTTTGTTTGTGTTGTGTTATCCGGATTAATAACCAAACGTCGGATACTTGGAACAATACTCTCTTTATTCTTGGGGCCAGGACGATCGGCCAACTGAAAAACCATCCGCCTCGACCGGCGCGCGATTTTCTGGACAAGCTTACTTATTCGCTTTGCTTTGTAAACGATTATTTTATGTATTTTATTTGCTGTACATTTACTATAATAATATGGTAAAATAGACAGGTATTTTAAGGGGATGGTATATTATATTATATAGAAGCATAGCGATAAGTTAAAAATCAAATTCTGTAAATATTAATAATGATAATAATAATAATTGTTACTTTACTATAATAATACCAACTTACTTAAAAGCGATCCCCAGCGAACAAGTAGTGTTCTGAGGTCGTCACAAAAATGGGTCAATCGTGCTGTCAATTGAGCCACCGAAAAATAAGTGATTTATTCGTGAGCTAATTTCAAATTTCCCCCGCCGCTTCTCTCGGCCTCCTTTGAGCTCGAACTATCGATAATCGAACTGTGTCGTGTATATTCGCTATCGGACGACACAGACAGTTGACCGAATATGAACTGTGAATCATGGCCAACCTCATCATATCGAAAGTCTCAAGAGTAGTTTATCGCATTTGCACGAGGACGCAGGGCGAACTGCAGAAAACCTGCGCCGATACAGCTGGTCATTCCAACTGATTCTCGATGTTCGCATTCGATACTTCGAGTACGAACACCAATCCTCATAATTCGACCTCCCGCTCAACGATTCCAATGCGCCAGTTAGTGCGCGCCTAGGCGGTCACCCATCCAAGTACTGACCGCGAACGATTCAGCTTGACTCTGGGGACCACCGAAGCCGCACACCAACCGCGCATCCACCGCTGTCGCGGTTATCGTAGTCATGATTGTGCCGAGCGAACGCAGCGCCATCTTCATCGCGTCGACGACGATTCTTATTATTCTCGGCAATACGGACACGTCTTTGCCATCCTCGGGTGTGAAAATTTCCTTGCCTATAAAGACGACAACTTCTTTGCCGATAAGGACGGAAACTTCCTTACCGATCAGCACGTAAACTTCTTTTCCCGGTAGGCACGGAAACTCCACGACCTCGAGGCGGGCCGAGGAGTTACAGAAGTACAATTGATGATGTTATCAAAGGACCATGCACGAAGTCTATATAACTTCTTATGTCTGCATCACCACAATTTGTACATTCGAAATGACCGTCATATTCACATGAAAAAATGAATTTAAAAAAAAAAAAATAACTTCAATTGACGGTCAATTGACGGTCATTTCACATCACTATAATGTTACCCATAGCGTAGTATTATTGTAACGTTATATATAAGATGTGATGGGATTCCACCCCAGAGATCGCATCTCAATATAAAACTATTATATTGTATTATTAAAAATTATTTTTAATTATTTACACAAAGATCTTATTTATGCATCATTCATACAAGCATTATACAAGGATATTTGTACAAAATTTTACCACACAAAGTTCAATATTTCATGAGTACACTTTCGATAGTTAAAAATAAAAATAAAATCTTTGGATATCTCGAGTTTTTTACCGAAGCGTTTCGTTTGCATTTTTGATGTTTATTTTTATTTTTATTTTTTTGACTAGCGTAGACAAAGTTCCGGCGACTTCCGGCAAAGGGGGCGCCACCCGAGCACTTCCCGTGCGGTTCTCCCTCTGTCGTGCTCTTTTCATCAAGATGGCTCCCAAACCGAAGCCCACGGAGAAAGCAGGTAAACTATTCCATCGAACTATCGCAAAGAAACTTCGCCAAATCGTCGACGAGAGTGCACAAAAAACATCGATCGCGATCTCGCCGTCCCCGATAAATAACAACTACGAGCTTTTCGCGTTTCGTTACTCAGCGACAATTGCTCGACTGTCACGCACGCGCAGGCCTTTACGTGCGGACCTCCGACCATGTGCTCTCGAAAGATTGCCCAAAAGCACACCGACAAACACCTCGATCCGCCACAATTGCTTGTCAATCTCGTCAGTTTTTTTTTTTTTTTTGTTCTTTCATCGTTCGAAAAAATTGACCTATAAAAAAAAGAAAAAATTTCGCGTCAAAAAAATACCGCTCGAACACTTTTTTTTGGTTAGACGCGATCTTCGCCTAACAGCACAAAAATCAAAATCTTATCGTACAGATTTATCATTTTTTTTTATTTTTGAAAATTCACTTTCGTAAATTCATTTTTGAAAATTCACTTTCGTAAATTCATTTTTGAAAATTCATTTTCGGAAATTCATTTTTGAAAATTCATTTTTGAAAATTCATTTTTGAAAATTCATTTTTGAAAATTCATTTTTGAAAATTCATTTTTGAAAATTCATTTTTGAAAATTCATTTTTGAAAATTCATTTTTGAAAATTCATTTTTGAAAATTCATTTTTGAAAATTCATTTTTAAAAATTCATTTTTGGAAATTCATTTTTGAAAATTCATTTTTGAAAATTCATTTTTGAAAATTCATTTTTGAAAATTCATTTTTGAAAATTCATTTTTGAAAATTCATTTTTGAAAATTCATTTTTGAAAATTCATTTTTGAAAATTCATTTTTGAAAATTCATTTTTGAAAATTCATTTTTGAAAATTTATTTTTGGAAGAGAATTTTTTGAATTTTTTTTTGGGAGAAACATTTTTTTTGAAATTTTTGTTCGTGTGATCTCATTGTGAAATTTTGTTATCGGCAGGCAAGGCCGCCGAGAAGAAGGCCGAGAAGAAGACGGAGAAGAAGCCTGCGACGGCAGCTCCGGCTGCAGCAGCTTCGACCTCCAAGGTGACGAAGGCGGCGGCGAAGCCTGCTGCGAAGAAAGCTGCGGCGAAGCCAGCTGCGGCGAAGGCAGCTGCGAAGCCAGCGGCCAAACCAGCGGCGAAGCCTGCGGCTAAACCCGCCATCGCCAAGCCCAAGAAAAATGCTTCTGCTGCGAAGAAGACTCCCAAGGGAGGAAAGGCTGCTTCGGTGCAGAAGGCTCTCAAGGCCCAGAAAAAGGTAAAAGTTAATCACATTTAAAAAAAAAAAGAAAATGTATACGTTGCACTTCGATATTCGATACCTTGACGATTGACGGTGAGTCACTTGCTGGTCCGTCATTGGCGAAAAGGAAAAAAGAGAAAATATTTATTTGTTTATTTTTTTTACTTATTTTATGGTAATTTATTGGTGCGTAACTGGCAAAGAGGAAAAAGAAGAAAAAATATTTATTTATTTATTTTTATATTATGGGAAAACTGTTTTGGAGACATATTTTTGCTCAAGTCGGTTGTCCAATATAATTTCAAAAGGCAAAACGCAAATGTTCGAATTTTGTTCCGATTTGTTTAAACATTCCATTTTTTTTTATTATGATTTTTTTTTTCTAGTCATCGTAATTATTAATTACATCATTTATATCAATAATGCTGATTGTTGCAATAAATAAGCATTGTTGATATAATAATAACGATCTATAATTATAATAAAGTATTCATTGGCCAATCGATAAATTATTGCCTCATCGATAGGGATAAAAAATTATTGATTAAATTATTGATACATTTTGGAATTGGAGAAATTTTCTATGTCGTGCATGTGGCCAAAAAATAATGGCGATTCACGTCGCTGGCGATCGTCGAGGGAACAAAATGATGAGCTCAAGTGGGGAATCTCTTTGATTTTCCGTGATAACAAAATAATTAACACACATCTGAAATTTAAAAAAAAAACCGCTCTTTCGCTTTTGCGTTCACGATCGCGCAGTTCACTAATCGATTTTCTCGTTTTTTTTTCCTCCCGCAGATCCTGAAGGGTGTCCATGGATCGAGGGTTCGTAAAATCCGGACTTCCGTTCACTTCCATCGCCCCAAGACGTTCAGACCGCCGAGGAACCCGAAGTATCCCAGGAAATCGGTGCCCAACAGGAATCGGTAATGACATCGAAAAAAAGAAAAAAATTGTCGCGGAAATAAAGCTTCATTAGCGAAAAGTAGTTCATTACGACACTAGTGCGAAAAAAGGGTTTTTGGGCACTCAGTACGAGAATTGAGGTTTTACGCACAAAACTCTATCTTCACACCTGGCGAAGTAAAATTTCGTACGATAGACGTGTGATAAAACTTCTGACTCGTGTGATCGCTAAATCACACTCGTTAAAAAAAGTTTAATCGCACTTGTATTGTAAAGTACGTAAAGAAAACGTTTCTCGCACGAGTGTCGTAAAAAAAAAAAATGATTTCACGGGGTGCGAAAATGCGCTTTTACGCACATTGCCATTTTCGCACCGAGTGTAATAACAAGAAAATGGTATAAACGAATTTTAAGTAAAAAAAAAATGTAACAATGTTAAAAAAAAATTGTAAATTTAATGTACCGGATTGGAAGTTTGATTAAACTTACATTTACATTAAACTTAACGTGCAATTATGATGAAAAAATTAATATACTTTTTAAAATAAATTAAAGTGAATCATAAAAATCAAAGTACTTTGATAGTAAAATTGAAGTAAATTATAAAGTTAAAGTACGTTTATAGTAAAATCAAAGTAAATGATTAAAACCGAAGTATTCCCAGTGTTTTTAATACACTGAACATTACTTTTTCATCACAATTGTACATGAAATTTAACATACCAGTTTTTGTATAAAAACTTTCAGTCCGATACGTTACATTTCATACGAATTTTTTTTTTTTACATTTAATATTTCTAATACACACATTTTTAATGAAAAGATTTTCAAGACAAATATTTTTGCTAAAAATAACTAGCGTGATGATATACTGTGGGAATCTCCTTGACCATGAAAAGATGAAATCAAAAAACACAATTCTGACCAAGAATATTTCAAGTGTATTTTTTAATTTTTATTTAACGCCGAGCTGATCGATATTTTTATTTATATTTTTTTCAGTATGGACGCTGTGAACATAATAAAGTTCCCGCTGACGACCGAGGCGGCGATGAAGAAGATCGAGGACAACAACACTCTGGTCTTCATTGTTCACACGCGAGCGAACAAGTATCACATAAAGGCGTCGGTGAAGAAATTGTACGACATCGACGTGGCCAAAGTGAACACGCTCATCAGGCCGGACGGCAAGAAGAAGGCGTACGTGCGTCTAGCGCGGGACTACGACGCGCTCGACGTTGCCAACAAGATCGGCATCATATAAACATTCGCTGTCGTCTTATTGTATAAACAAAAAAAAATAAACAAATAAAAACAATAGGCTTTCGCTTCATTATTCGCTGCCTATGGTAATTTCGCTTCTAGGTTTTTCATTAGGCTTCCCGAAGGTCTTTCTTTTACATTTATAATACATTACACAATGTTGTTTTTTAACGAAAAATTTTAATCGCTATTATGTATTATGTAACATCAATACATAATACACTTTCGTTCCGTCAACAAAAACATTATTCCCGAATAAAAAATGAAACAGACTAAAAAATAATAAAATATTAAAAAAAATAATTTCATAAATCGCAAGCCGGCTGCGCGCGCATCCTCGATCGCCGCGCCGCGGCGAGACCGTCGTCGGTTATCGTTGGCGCGTTTCTTTAATCATACAAGTATTAATATTATATCATGATATCAATTACAATTAATAAAGTAAAGAATAGAGAGGAAATAAACAAATATTCAGTGCCGATGATAATTTCGCTTCACGAGGTTTTCTATTACGCTTCCCGAAGGTCGTTCTTTTACATTTACAATACATTACACAATGTTATGTTCTTAACGAAAAAAATTTTACTCGCTATTACCCATTATGTAACATTAATACATGATAAACTTTCTTACCGCTAATAGAAACATTATTCCCGAATAAAAAAGTGAAATAAACTAAGACAAATAATTATCATAAATCGCGCGCCGTATGCGCGCGCACATCTCGACCGCCGCGCCGCGGCGAGACCGTCGTCGCTTATCGTTCGCGCGTTTTTTTAATCATACAAATATTAATATTATATCATGATATTAATTACAATTAATAAAGTAAATGAATAGAGAGGAAAAAAACAAAAATTCAGTGCCGACGATAATTTCGCTTCACGAGGTTTTCTATTAGGCTTCCCGAAGGTCGTTCTTTTACATTTACAATACATTACACAATGTTATGTTTTTAACGAAAGAAATTTTACTCGCTATTACCCATTATGTAACATCAATACATGATAAACTTTCTTTCCGCTAATAGAAACATTATTCCCGAATAAAAAAGTGAAATAAACTAAGACAAATAATTATCATAAATCGCGCGCCGTATGCGCGCGCACATCTCGACCGCCGCGCCGCGGCGAGACCGTCGTCGGTTATCGTTGGCGCGTTTCTTTAATCATACAAGTATTAATATTATATCATGATATCAATTACAATTAATAAAGTAAAGAATAGAGAGGAAATAAACAAAAATTCAGTGCCGACGATAATTTCGCTTCACGAGGTTTTCTATTACGCTTCCCGAAGGTCGTTCCTTTACATTTACAATACATTACACAATGTTATGTTTTTAACGAAAAAAATTTTACTCGCTATTACCCATTATGTAACATTAATACATGATAAACTTTCTTTCCGCTAATAGAAACATTATTCCCGAATAAAAAAGTGAAATAAACTAAGACAAATAATTATCATAATTCGCGCGCCGTATGCGCGCGCACATATCGACCGCCGCGCCGCGGCGAGACCGTCGTCGGTTATCGTTCGCGCGTTTTTTTAATCATACAAATATTAATATTATATCATGATATTAATTACAATTAATAGAGTAAATGAATAGAGAGGAAAAAAACAAAAATTCAGTGCCGACGATAATTTCGCTTCACGAGGTTTTCTATTAGGCTTCCCGAAGGTCGTTCTTTTACATTTACAATACATTACACAATGTTATGTTTTTAACGAAAAAAATTTTACTCGCTATTACCCATTATGTAACATCAATACATGATAAACTTTCTTTCCGCTAATAGAAACATTATTCCCGAATATAAAAAGTGAAATAAACTAAGACAAATAATTATCATAAATCGCGCGCCGTATGCGCGCGCATCGGCGCCTGCGCGCGCACATCTCGACCGCCGCGCCGCTGCGACGGTCTCCCCGGTTGTGTATAGTTGGCGCGTCCCGCGCGTCCCCGACTCGCAATAACCTCGTCGCGTAGTCGAAAGAGCCCACGGAAAAGCGCGCGATTCCGTCGACCGCGAAAGATTGTCACCTTTATTTTGGTTTTTTTTTTTTTTTCATACGACACAACACATGCCTCATCGTGCCTCGGCGATCACTAGCGCGCGTCGATCGAATCCTCGTCAACGAAACGCTCGCGTAGCCGGCGACGTACGAGCCGAGTCGCTCGGCCACGACATGGACGAGTCGGCGAACGATCCTCCGAACGTCGAATACCTGTGCAGACTCTGCCTCTCCGACGACGAGCCGCGATCGTCGGTTTTCGCCGATCGAGCGTCGGCGATTTCGCTCGCAAACAAAATTCACGCGTGCCTTTCCATCGAGGTGAGTTTATCGACGATTCATCAGTCCGGGCCGGGCCGAAAAAATGTTGCTTTTGTGATTTTTCAAAATTTCATTTTTTTTTTTTTTTTTTTTTTTTTTTTTTTTTTTTTTTTAAGCTTGGGTTAATTTTTTTGATCACACTTTTTTTTTTTTTTTTTCATTATTTTTTTTTATTTTCAGATTTCGGCCAACGACAAGCTTTCGACGTCGATATGCGCGGGATGTCTGACGAAGGTCAACAAGTGGCACGCGTACAAGGAGTCGTGCGCGAGGTCGCAGGAGAAGCTTCGACGATGGGTCGCGGAACGCGCCGAAGGCGTAAGGAAACCTCCGATTCTAAGGGGCGGTGTAAAACGGAGCGCTTTGAATTTCGTCGTTTTTATTTTCCGGCTGCGAGAGTGAGCGCTCCGTTACGCCCCACTCCGCTCCGCTACTTTCGAGGATACTCAATGTTTTTCTTTTATCGGCGAATTTATGTTGATTAAATGAAAAACGATCATTTTTTTTTGTATAGAGAAAAAATGAAAACGATAATTGCGGTAACGATAAACAATTGGGAGCGCAGGGCAAAACGGACCGTGTTAGATTTTTATTTTGTTTTTATATTATATTATTTTGCGGATAGAGAAACCTGACAATGACAACGATCACAATTGGAACGATGTTGCTTGGGAATTTTTTTTTTTTTTTTTTTTTTTTTTTTTTTTTTTTTTTAATGTTCCGCATAGAGAAAGAGTTGTCAATTTTGCCCAGCTTTCGAGAAAACTTAACTTTCTTTTTTCAATGTTTCACTATATTTTAAATGAGTCAAAAAAGCCAGTGGATTTGTGTTCAGCGGGAAAAAAATACGCTCGAATACATGGCAGTTTATTTTTAAAAAATGGAAAACAAAAAAAAATCTTAAAAAAATTGCAAAGGCTTTCGAGTGAATTTTTCGGGTTTTCCAACGTCCTGAAAACTGCCCGACAAAACGCTTCTGGAACTTCGAACAAGACCCTATCTTGTGTATTTTTTCCCGTAGAACACGACGAGCACCTCGGATTTTCCCTAGTTCCATTGGGAGACGAGATATCGACGTTTGAAAATCACGAAAATCTACGTTTTTTCAAACGTGGCTCAAAAATTGAGAAATCTTTGTTCACTCGCTTTTTTTTTTGTTTCAAGACTATGATCGACATATTTTTTCCCGCTGAACACGAATACAACAATTACTTTACTCACAGCCCAATATTTTCCAATTTAAATCCCAAAAATACGATTCTTCATTTATAAAATCGAGACCTTTCTCACTTTTGGCCACTGCACTAGATCCATACATCCCAGATTTAGTTGTTATACATCCAGTCGACCTCCACTCACTACCCCGAGATCCAGTCTTCATTGTCCAGTCGATTGGTCTGTTACCAAGGATTGGAAACGAAGAGTTTGGACTTTTGAAAAAATGTTGGCCCTGAACAGGGCCGTTCGATTTGAAAATTCCTCTCCAAATTTCGTACTCGTGGAACTCCGCCTCTTCCGACTAAGAGGACCAAGTACTTTGTCCTTTGTATTTAATAAAAGTACTTTCAGTACGGGAATTACTTTGTACTTTGCCCAGCTCTGATCTATATAAATTCAAAAGCAAACTATAATTTTCCATACAAACAATAATGACAAAATAACAACAACATTAGTAACAATAATTCGTGCAAAAAAAAATTGATGAGCCGCATTGCCCGCAGATACCGCAGCTGCCGATAAAGTCCGAGCCGATGGACTTCGACGAGCCCCCGGGCTCGCTGGAGACGGTTCGAGTGACCTCGGACGACGAGTGGGAGAGTCTGGTCGACGAGTGCAACGGCTCGGGCGACGTGACGTTCTGCAACCGCGCCAAGCAATCGCCGCGTGTGAATCTCCTCATAAAGCGCGAGGCGCTCGAGGACGAGGAGAGCCGCAACAACACGGAGAACGAGTCGTCGTGCAGCGCCGAGCTGCTGCCCAATCCGATGGCCGTCGCGCCGAGCAAGGACGATCGCGCGATCGAGCCGGATTCGACACAGAACCTCACGAAGAGCCTCCGAACGCGCAAGCGAAAACCCCGACGAGGCGCGACGCACTATCGCGGCGTACGGAAGTTCCGGCAGCGCTGCGTCTTTTGTCAGATTCATCTTCACTCGAAGAACAGCTACAGAAAGCACATGGAGAGGTTTCACAGCGGCCCGGCGAAGCCCGGAACTTCGACGCGAAGGCCGAACAATCTTCTGCCCGAGGAGTCGAAGAAGTTCCTCGAGAAATCGTCCGATCCGGGCGAGGAGATGGTCGAGGTAGCGCAAAATAAACGGTTCATTTTGTTTGTTTTAATGGAATTGCCGGTCGTGAAGCCGGTTAGATTCGATTCATTCCATCGATTTTTTTTCCGGAAATCACCACGAATTTTTTCAGATTTTTTTTTTTTGTGCTACAACTACAAACCTGTTGGCGCGACTGACTCTGAATTTTTTGTGTACTGCGGAATCTTTATGCGTAAACATATCGGAAATTCGGACCTCTGCACAGATTCATCAAATTTTGTGAAAAAAAAAAATTTGAAATGTCAGAATATTATGACAAAAAATTCCTATGAATTCTGAAAAATCCTGAAATTCAGTTAAAATGAGAAAATAAGGTTTTCTGTTTTTTTTTTTTTTTTTTTCAAACTATTAATTTTTTCTCATAATTTGTTAATAGTTTTTTGGCATATCGCGAAGTACTGAAATTTTGTTAGAATTAAGCTTTTCGTTGGGAGTTTATGTGTGATGCAAAGTGGTAATTTACCGAACTTAAATCACCAGGTCGAGGACGTCGAAGACGAGCTCGTCAGCCTCGAGAAGGACGCGCCGCTGACGCCAGTCCAGCAGAACATAATAAGCCAGCTCAAGACCTTCTCCTGCTACTCGTGCAGACAAACCTTCCAGGACCGTCGCAGCACCCTGAACCACATTCGCCAGCACATGCCCGATCTTAGGTAATTTAAAAAAAAACCCGCTAATCCAATGTTCTTGAAATTCAAGCGTCGAGACTTAAAATGTCTGTCTCATAAAATGGATTTTACTCCCAGCCCAATATTTTCCATTTAAATCCCAAAAATACGTTTTTTCGTGCATAAAATCGAGACTTTCAATGTCTCACTGTACCTTAGTCCAAAAAGGCCAGCGGATTCATGTTCAGCGGGAAAAAATACGTCGGAAGACGTGGCAGTTCATTTTTAAAAAAGAAAAAAAAATTCGTCAAAAAAATTGCAAGGCCCTTTGTAGTTCATTTTTCGTGTTTTTCAACGTCCGGAAATTACTGTGTACTTCAAGTACCTGCTCTACTTTGTACTTTAAGTACTTTCCGGTACTTTGCCGAGCTCTGTTTTGGAGTCATTTTGAGTATTTGACTGTTTAAAATACCTAAAATAGATAGTGTATTTAAAATACTGTCCAGCTCTCTAATAAATATCCTCTAGTTACAAACCCGTTTAAATATCCCTTTGCCAAACTGCTTTATATTAACCGAATTTACATCCTCAATCTCAGGCCTTACACCTGCATCGCCTGCCTTACGGAGTTCGCCGACCGCTCGATCTACAAGCTCCACTGCGGCGCATCCTTCCAGTGTGCGATGAAGATCGCCCTCGTCGTTCCCGAGCACGGCACCGAGAAGTACTTCACCTGCAACATGTGCCTGCGCCCTCTGTCGGACCGCCGCGAGCTAATGAGCCACCTCTCGAGACACTCGGACAAGCAGTACGAGCAACTGCTCGGCGCTCCGCGCCCGCCAAAACTGAAGCCGATGGCGAGGCTCGCCGTTCAGACGGAAATTCCCGTTCCTTACAACGACGGCGATCCAGCTCACAACAACCTCTGCAGATACTGCGGAATGATCTACAAACACAAGCAGAACTTATCGAGACACGTCGAGCTCTGCGAGAAACTCCCCGAGGACGGCAGAATTTCGTACAGATGCGTTCACTGCGGAGCGACTTTTCTCGCCTTCAGCAAATTCCAGAAGCACCTGAAGGACGATCACAAAAAGCGCGATTACGTCTGCTCGCACTGCAGGGTCTCCTTCGGCGATCCCGGCGAGTACCTGCAGCACTATCACGAACATCGCCCTCTGGAGCTACGCACTCTGGCGATCGGCAAGGCGAAGCCGGCGCGGTGGAGCTGCGTTCTCTGCCCCGGAAGCGGATTCGCCTCCAGGTAGCGTTGTAATGTAACGGGCTGTGTTATTGTTAGTTAAATGGACGGTCATGTAGACGCTTGCCCTGGTGAAAATGTTATCAGAAATATTCGGAGAAATCTGAAAGCCTCGGAAAATTTATCTTAAAAGGCCTCTGAATTTTTCTCACTTTTCGAAGACAGTCGAAGATTTTTCGGAATCTAAATATTTCTAGTTGTTCTGAAAATCGCCGATTTTCCCTGCCAACTTCTCTGAAAAACTATGAACTTTGTTGATAGTTTTTCAGCCTGTTTCTTCTCTTTATTCAGAAACTATTTTCTGAAAAAGTTTTCGTTGAATTTCTCATATATAAAGTATACATAAATTATTATTTTTTTCTGAACACGTATGAATTTTTTTTAGATTTTTGACATTCACTTTGAATTTTGTGACTATCTGCACATTTTTTGCCGTATAAAAAAGAAAAACTCAAAGTTAATTAAAAAATCTACACAAAATTCGTACATTTTCAGAAAAGTGAACGAATCATTTTCATAAAAAAAAAAGTTACATTCCCGGAAGATTCATAGAACAATTTTATTTTTCTTCAATTTTTCAATAACATTTCGGAGTTATTACTATGCAAAATTATTCTTTTCCGCACCTTTGATATGCTTGATTTTTTTCAGACTTTTATACCATCCAGAAAAAAATAACGAAAGGTTTATAAAAATTAATGATGAATAAATAAATAATATATTAATTATATAATTAAATATATAATTAAATGTGTAATTATAATTATATCACAATTTGCAGGGCGAGGCTCGCCGACCACCGCAAGGACCACCTCAGAACGAAGGTTTACTCGTGTCCGGTCTGCAGGAGAATCGCCGCCGGGCCGGAAGCCCTGGAGGAGCACATGGCCGAGCACGATCAGCAACTCGCCTGCGGGAATGCCGCCAATTCGACGATTCCGAATCCGATGTACGACGAGGCGAACGCCAGCAAGCTGTCCGCATGCTCCGATCCGGGCGAGGGCAGCAGCGAGTGCCCGACCTGCGGAAAAGTCTTCGCGAGCTATCACAATCTTCGGCGTCACGTCAGGAACGTTCACGGCGCGCCGGGACGCTATCGGTGCTTCTCGTGCGCGAGGAACTTCAAGAACGAGCGCGAGTGGGCCGAGCACGTGGCGAGGGAACACAGAAAGGCCGGGGCGATTATTTGCTGCCCGTTCTGCGCTGAGAAATTCGAGTCTCAGGTATTTTTGAGATTGGTCGTTGATTTTCGGTTTGGTTGGCATTTTTTTTTTTTGGAAGTGGAGAGTAATGAGATTTTGTGATGAGAAAAAATTAATTAAGGAATTTTAATTATTGGGGATATGTTTAATGAATTCAATTTGCGATGTTGAAACTTTGTTTTCTTGGAGGAAAATGGTTAAGTATTGAAATTCGGATTGACGAGCAATGGAAGATTTAAATTGACGAGATAATTAATCAATTTCGTTTTTAAAAGTTGTTAGCTTTGATAATGAAGAATAGGAAAATGTTTATTGAAATTAATGTAAAGTAACGAGATCGTTTGAAGACTAATTGTATTTTGGAGATTTTCAATTAATGTACTTTAAAAAGTTTAGATCTCTTTTTTTCTCAAGAAAAAGTAAACTAGTAAATTTTGGACAAAAAAAACAATATAACAATTTGAATTATCGAGGAAATTATCAATCAATTCAATTTACAAATTCAGAACATTATTTTCCTAAAAAAAAACATTTATTAAAATTAACGATAAATAAGTACACTAATAAATAAATACTTTCGATAAAAAAAAATAAGTACTCGCCGTACAAAAAATGAATCGAATGCAATGATTGCAGCCCCAAAAACAAACGTCTTTCCCCAAAACACTATAAATAGCTCTAACCCGCTTAATTAACCCGCAACTTAACTGCTTATTTATCGAACTTAACTCACTCCTTAAGTTTCATTTAAAAAGTAAAAATATGATTTTCTTAAAAAAAAGAAAACTTTTAAAAATCACCATTATAAACAGCTCTAGTAATAAACCCTCTTAAATAACGCGCAACTCGACCGGTAACTTACCAACATTTTATCGTTGCCCAGGACGAGATGACGGCGCATCGCCGCGAGGTTCACCGCAACGACGGCGAGGACACGCTCTCCTGCTACATCTGCGGCAAGGCCTTCCAGACAGTCGGTTCGCTTCGAATCCACCGGGGCCACCACTTCCGGGTGAACTCTCGTCTGAGCATCGGGAAGCTCGCGCTGATCGAGGACGACGACGATCCCATCCCGGTCGCCGCTCCGGCGCCTCCGCAGCCCGCCGTTCGCAGTCCCAGAGCCCGAAAGTCCTTCCCGAACAGCCCGGCGCGGCTCGCCCCGAGCACTCTTCAGTGCCAAGTCTGCAACGACCGCTTCAACGACGTCGCGAGCCTGCGCAAGCACCTCTGGGACGTGCACTGCGCCCGCAACAAGCCCGAGAAGGAGTTCCCCTCGGTGAGACTGCAGTGCGAGCTCTGCACGAACGTCCTGCCCGACGAGGAGAGCCTTCAAAGTCACATGAGCTGGCATGAGAACAATCCGATTCTGTCTAACAGCGTCGCCAAGCGGGAGAACGGCGCAACAGCCCACGCCAAGTGCGACGAGTGCGGAAAGTTCTACAGCTCGCTCGGAAATCTCGTGCAACACAAGAAGCGCCACAGAGTGACGAATCTCTCGGCGCTGAAGCTTCAGAGAAACGGCGCTACGGGTTTCACATGCGAGATCTGCGAGAAAGTCTTCGCGATGAACGCTACGCTCAAGAAACACGTGGCGAGCAGCCACGCGGGCGACGCCAGCGCCAACGCGACGCCAGCGCCGCAGCGCGCGAAACTCGAGTTCGAGACCGAGGTCAGAAAAGGCGTGACCTGCAATCTCTGCAGGAAAGTTATGCCCGACAGGCAGGAGCTTTACAGGCATCGGGCGAGGGTTCACAAAGTGACGAGGAACGGCGCGGATGCGCACGGTGGCGCCACCGCGGCGGCGAACTCCGGCGTTTCTTGCACGATCTGCCCCAAAGTCTTCTCGAGCCTGACCAACATGAGGCAGCACTTCACGAAGTCTCACGCCCATCTGGGACATCAGTACAGGTGCGACTTCGAAGGCTGCAATCTTCAGTTCAAGAGCTTCGAGGCCAGACGCAAACATCGCAAGACTCACGCGAAAATTCTTCACTCATGTCCCGTCTGCCAGAAACGCATGGTCAGCAAAGCTGCTGTCGCCGATCACGTGACTCGGGTGCACGCTCGCAACTCCGTCGGTAACAGGAAAAATGACAAATCCGCCGGGTGGAAGAGAATCAATCTTGACAATTACACCGTCAAGGGGGCGAACGGGAGACAATGCCCGCTTTGCAAAATCACTTATCCTAACTACAAGGCGCTCAAGATTCACTACCTCAAGATCCACGAGGGCGCCGCTTAGAACTTTCGGCGGGAGATTTAAAAAAAAAAAAACATTCGGCGGGAGGGTTTTTAGGTTAAGAGTTTCTGCAGGGATTTTTTTTTTGTTCTTTTGGATGAAAAGAGTTTCTGCGGGGATTTTTTTGTTCTCTTGGGTGAAAAGAGTTTCCGGCAATTTTTTTCACCTTTGGGATGAAAAGAGTTTCTGGGGAATTTGTTCTTTTGGACGAAAAGAGTTTCTGGGAGAATTTTTTCTTCTTTTAGTTGAAGAGTTTCTGGGGAATTTTTGTCTTCTTTTGGATGAAAACAGTTTCCGGGGAATTTTTTCTACTTTCAGATGAAAATATTTCTAGGGAATTTTTTTTTTTCTTTAAAAGAACAATTCGTGTTGGGACTTTGTTTTTTAAATCGCGATCATGGTGATGACTTTTTCTTTTCTTTTTGCGATTTCTGCGTCCCTCTCTCGCCCCCGCTTTACGTCGATGACTGGTATTCAAGTACTATTTTTTATACTATAATATATACATATATATATACTGTGTAACAGACGTCGGTGCGGAACCGACCAACGATCGTTCGGCGAATTCAATGAGTTCTTTTTTTTTTCTCCGAATGGACTTTCTACCTTAGAATTTTAAGCTACGCTTTTTTTTTTCTTCGGACTGTAAAATATTAGCGCTTAAGACGACACGAATGGTAATGTAGAATTTTTGCAAAACTCAGTAATAAAAATGGAGTAAAATTCATAATTCGAATGAATTTTTTTTTTCTCAGCCTTTCGCGCAAGTCCTGCAAGGGAGGAGACAAATCTGCGAAGTTGTAATTTTTTTTTTTTTTTTTTACTTTTACTTTATCACCAAATATTCGTCCTTCGACGGCTCGCCGCGCCGAACGTCTCTACAGCCTCTCCATTAAAAAAAAAAAAAAAAAAAAATCGTCGATCGCCAATCAATAAATTTTTTTTTTCTATGTGGTAAACTCTGTTTTTTTTTCTTTTTAATATTTTTTTTTTTTATATGTCCTCTTTCTTTCACGAATGCACAAAACATTTTAATATAAACTTAAAAATTCGTACAACAATATGAAAAATTATAGACTATTATAGTACACATTTATGTGCAGATACGCTATTTTTGTCTTTTTTTTTTCTTTTCGGTTTTTGGTTTTTTTTTTTTGGATTTTTGTTTTTTTTTTTTTTAAGGTTTCCACGGCCGAACCGCACGACGCGTGCTCATATCGCACACAGAGCGTCGCATCGCAAACTACGTGTGCACATGCATACCTATATATATATATATATATATATATTTTTTTTTTTTTTCAACCTTTTTTTTTAACGAAGATGAGTTCAAATTTTTCAACTCTCGCCGTTCGATCTTTCTAAGTAAATATACAGTAGAAATATAGTTTAGCGGTCAGCGATCGCTCGCTGCCACTTACAATACAAGGATTCTTCAATTAAAAAACAGTAAATATATATGTGAAGTTTTTTAGTTTTTTTTTTTTTTTTTTTTTTTTTTTCTTCGCTTTTCTCTCACTCGCAAGATCGACTCGAAAAAAAAAAAATATCTTGCCAATTTTTTTTTACAAGTGAAAGTGTTATTTAACGGAGAGACAGAGAGAGAGAGAGAGAGAGAAGGTACACGTATCAGCGGAGGATTGACGACACAACGACGACACATAGATTAGGCCAAATCTCGATTTTTTTTTTTTTTTTTTTTTTTTTTTTTTTTTTTTAAATCGTAATTATCAGCTACGACGCATATTTAATTACCGTAAGTGAAAAGAGCGTGCATCCGCGACTCTCGATATGCATCGCGGATATCGGATTTTTTTTTTTTTTTTTTTTTTTTTTCAAATTTGGCGCCGTTTGTCGCGACTTCCGGAAAATCGGTAAACACACTCTCGAGCGATAATTACATTATTATTATTTCTGCTTATCATCAATTCGCTATCTACGCTTATCGAATACGTGGCCTTGATGATTTTTCTTCTTTTTTTGTTTTAATCCGAAAGAAATTTTTCGAAAAAAATTTTAACGGCGGAACGAAAAATTTAGGTCTTGAGAGTAAATTTTTTCGACGAATATTTTTTTTTTTTTCAAATTTCTAAGAATTCTTTTATTTGATATTTTCTTCCTTAATTTTTGAACCGAGGAAATTTAAGATAAGTGAAATAGCTTGTATAGTAATTTTTTTTTTTTTTTTTTTTTTTTTTTTTTTTTAATGGGTATAAAGAGTTTGAACTGAAATGCTCTTTGGAAATGAATTTCGCGTTTAACGATGAAGATCCAAGCGCGTATTTTTTTTTTTTTTCTTCTTCGCTCTTTATGGCTAGCCGAGTATTAAAAATACACCGTTGTATATCGATCGAACGTCGTAATGTGACACTTATTTTAAACGTCAAGAGATAGTTTATCGATAGTATCGAGAGTAACGATAAGGAGATTGATAGAACTTGGACATCGAATCAACAGAGTTTTCTTGGTTTTTTTCTTGTTTTTTCTTGTTTTTTTTTTTTTTTTTTTTTTTTTTTTTTTTTTTTTTAATTCTACTTATTGTACTCGTCCGCTTTACCTTCTTTTGCATTTTTTTTTTTTTTTTTTGCGTCTCACACGTGAGTGACATTTCTCGCTCTATCCGTCGTCCCCTTCAGCGATGCCAACGATCAGCTGGGCCGATCTCTGTGCGTGCGGTCGTACCCGGAGCCCCGAAGGACTTGTGTAAAAATCGTCGTCGATAACTGGTACAGTACATAAATAAAACACGCACGGTGTCCCAAAAAAAAAAAAAAAAAAAAAAATTACGCAATGAGATTCAGCATCGAAAACCGAACAACTTTTCCCTTTGAAGTTTTTCTCTGGAGCGAAGCGTTCTCGAGATATCGCGAGATGAAGCTCTCGGCCAATGAGCGCGCTCGAAAAGATGCACCGACGCGCGCTTCTCTCATTGGCCGAGAACTTCAAACGCTCGTAACTCGGAAACTACGCGTCGCAGGAAGTTTCGCCAAAGGGAAAAGTTGTTCAGTTTTCGACGGAGAACAACATTCCGCCGTTTTTTTTTTTTTTTTTTTTTTTTTTTTTTTTTTGCGTGATATCGTGCATATGCATAAATATATGTATCTGTAATTTTTTTTTTTTTTCAGTTTCGCAAGACATCTATGTTTCTATGAATCTATGTTTCTATTTTGTTAAGTGACGAGTAATAAAAAAACAAAGCTCGTTGGGTAATCGATAGAAGTTCAGCGGAAGCTTGTTAATACCATTGCGGATATGTCTCGAGAACAATTAGTATACTTTTCTTCGCGACCGGTGCTCGGTGTCGCTCTCGCGAGAAAAAATAAAATAAAATAAAATAAATAAAATAAACAAAACAAAAAAATATTGAAAAATTTGGCCGAATTTTACCGCGCACCCGTCGCGCACCCGTCGATATCGTTCAAACACCGAACAACGAGTCTCTTCCATCCCCCCCCCCAAAAAAAAAAAAAAAAAAAAAAAAAAAAAAAAAATTCGCTACCGTAGTTATTATTATTTTTTCTCGTAAAAAATTACCTCTATAAATAATCTCTTAAAATCGAATGAGAGACACAGAATTGCGACAGGTATATTGATCGAGTACTTCGAGTTTCAATCGTTCAACCGAAACGCAAATACGAAAATAAATCAATTGCTCTCTCTCTCATTTGTTATTTTTTTTTTTTTTTGCTTTTTTTCTTCATCACTTAATACCTTAAAATTTAACGAGCGATCTTCGCGATCGCTCCCACCCTCTCCATCGTCATATTTATTTATTTATTTTTTTTTTGTTTTTTCAATCAACACATTTTTTTTTCACACATTCTTATCCAATAGCTTTTGTTTTTTATTGTTTTTTTTTTAATTATAAAGAAGTAACAAAGAATAATAATTTCATGATATCATCGTATTTTCCTCTTTCTCCCACGTCGCTCTATACATATACATATATATGTATACACTGTGTCTGCGGGTGAATCATTATGCTATATCGTTTTCATTTTTTTTTTCTTTTCGCATATATCTATATATATGTATATATATATATACACATATGTATATATATATATATATATACATATATTTATATATCATCATATAGTAATATTTATATACTCAATTATGTATTAAATATTGTGTCAAATATATATGTATACATTATCTAATGAAACGTCATCCTACGTGCATACGCTGCATAAGATCGCACGTAGTAGTTTTTTTTTTTTTTTTTTTTTTTTTTTTTTTTTTTTTTTTTTTAAGTCGATCATCGGAGGACCGGCGCGATAATCGATAGAAAATCTAATATAATCAACGTATAGTTATTTTTTGTTTATTTAATTTTTTTTTAAATTTTTTGTTTGCTTGTTTGTTTGTTTGTTTCTCTTGTTTGTCGGTTGTATTCAATGTATGTACGGGTGTAACCGTGCGTAATGTATAAGCACGCCGATGCCCTATTTTTTATTTTGTTGTTGTTGTATTTTTTTTTTGTTTTTGTTTTTTGTTTTTTGTTTTTTGTTTTTTTTTTTTTAATTAAGCTAATAGAAAAACGACAACATTAAAACTACCAATAATAAATTGGCGCTAAACTACAAAAAATTTTCAACAACTAATGTTTTTTTTTTTTTTTTCATTTTTTTTTCGGGCGCCGATACCTTTACGTTTTTTTTTTTTTTTTTTTTTTTTTTTTTCATCGTCCTCCCTCCTCGCTCGGAGCTAATTAAATGTGTACTAATAACCAGGCGCCCTGATCTCGACGTCGTCGACCTCAATGTTTCTCGTTATGTTTTTTTTTTTTTCTTTTTACTTCCTCGGTGCCAGAATCCAAAACTTTTTCGTTTTTTTTTTTTGGTAATTTTTTTTTTTCGTATCTTTCCGTCCCGCGTATTTTTTTTTTTTGGTAACTTTTTTTTACCCCTTTCGTCGCTTTCGTGTTTTCCCCGTTTTTTCTTTTTTCTTTTTTTTCACCCAGACGAGTCCGACAATCGAGTGTTTTTTTTTTTTTTTTTTTTCTTCATATTTCTCATTTAGTTTTTACAACGTGTAATTACGCAAGAAATATATAGAGTCGCACGATCGACGACGGCGCTGGCACCTCTGTCGACCCGTCTCAATATAAAAATACAAAAAATAATTTACAAGTGATGTTTTAAGAAGTAGGTATCAACAAATTACACGGGGGCAAGGGGGGGGGGGAGGGCAAGGGCGAATGGGACACCTATAATATATATATATATATTAATTTAATAATAATAATAATAATAATAATAATAATAATAATAATATTAATAACGTAATAATAATTAATAAAAAAAAAAAAAAAACGACGACGCATCTCTGACGATCAACAATATTCGACGATATTGAATGAAAGGGAGATTTCATAAAAATCCAGAATATCGAGTGCTATCTCATATCTCGGTCTTAAAAAAAAATAATTATATATATATATATATATATATATATATATATATATATATATATATATATATAAATCAACGAGTGCGTTGTAATCCATCTATCCGAGATTATAACACAAACGACATAACAAAAAACAAACAAAATCACTGTATTCGTGTATTAACAAAAAATATATAATATATTATAGTATTTATGTAAACTATGTGCATCAATATGAGCATCAGGCACACCACGACCTGCATATTATCGGATGTACATTACTATTATTATTTTTTTTTTGTTTTTCTCTTCGCCACCCCGCGTCCTCAATCCGTGTATAATACAAAACAACGATAACAAACTATGAAAAAATAAAATAAAATAAAATAAGATTCTTAGAGCTAAGGTTTCTCTTTATCTTTTTCTCTCGTCGTGATGAATTCATCGTTACAATAGTGTGTGTGTGTTTTTCTTTTTTTTTTTGTTTTATTCCAAGAGAAACGATAATAATAGTAGCAGCTATAGTAGTAGTAATCGTAGTAGTATTTATTATTAGTAGAGTAATAGTAGTGGTGGTGACGATAATCGGCGATAATAATTAAACGAGTCGTCGAAATGGGACGAGAAGGGGCTCATCGTGTCCGCGAGAGAAAACCGAAGAGATTATTCCCCGGAAGTTTCTTCGTGCGACGCACCGTTGCCGAGATACAGCGCCTCGAAGCTCTCGGCCAATGGGCGCATCGCGCGACGGTGCAGACTTTCGCGCGCTCCCATTGGCCGGATCGCTTCGACCCGCCGTATCTCCGTAACGGCGCGTCGCACAGAAAAACTTCAAAGGGCAAGTTTGCTCGGCGTCGAGTCGCGGACACGATTCGACCGCTCTTTTTTTTTTTTTTTTTTTTTTTTCACAAGCTGCACCGACACTACGACGACGATGAAAAAAAATCGTTTCGATCGGGGAAAAAATATATATGTCTGTATATATATATATATATATATTAAAAAAAAAAAAAAAAATGAAAATACAGGAACAAAATAGAGGATCTAAAATCGCAAAGACTCGGTTGTTATTGTATCTCGTTGCCGGAGTTATCTACTATCTCAGGAGGAGCAAAAATGTCGCGGCCAGTTTCACACACGAGTTTTCTTTTTTTTTTTTTCTTTTCATCCCTGACTGAGATTTTTTTTTTTTTCTCCGTCACCGCGACATTATCCTTGGACGTATGATTCGACTATGTATATATAGTAGGCGATCGCGTCGCGAATTAAATAAACACAAAGCCTGAACGTTCTTATTCTTTTTTTTTTTTTTTTTTTTTTTTTTTTTTTGCGAGGTAAATTTGGCATTGCCCCGTTAGCACACACACACACACACATACGCACCATACACACGCACATACGTAAATCGTGGATAATCGCGCGGAGCGATTCGCGTCTTTTTCAATGGGCGTGAAAAAAAAATGGAGATTTCGTTTTGTTTTGTTTTTTTTTTTTTTTTTTTTTCGCGCGCGATAAGGAGGGATTTTTGTGTTCAACAGTTGCATAACGCTAATCACGAGTTTTTGGGGGAAGGGGGGGGGGTAAGAAGGGACTAATTACACGTCTCTCGATCGAGTTTTTTTTTTTTTTTTTTCTCGTCTCGAGCTCGGGGATCGAAACATCGAATATAAAAAACGTTCATCGAACAAAAATACGCCGGACGACTTTTTACCGGGGGAAATCGCGATCGGCCCTTTTCGTCGATATTCTTTTTTTAATTAAAAATTCTTTTTTTTTTTTTTTTCAAGACACCTAAATATACACCTAAGTTTTATTTTTAATATTTATGTTCAATATTTTTTTTTTTTTTTTTTTTTCATTTCAATTTTTTCCATCTCGAGATAGAAAGTTTGTGTGTGTGTGTGTGTGTGTTTTGTTGTTTCTACGTGTTTCCTCCCTATCCGCTCTTACTTCCGGTCCGACCCGTTTGTTTAAATATTTTTTTTGTTTTACTTCGTCTTTTGTCTTATCCACGGTATACACGTAATACACTATGCGGGCTATAGTTTTTGTTTTTGTTTTTGTTTTTGTTTTTTTTTTTAATTTTTTAAAATCTTTTCGTCACATTCTGTAGTTCACGTACAGCGAGTAGTTAAGGTATTGAAAAATATATTATAATCAATTACAAATCTAATTATCATCCTCTTGTTAATTCATTAGTCAATAGTGTAGGGTTTTTTTGTTGTTCTTTTTTTTTTTTTTTTTTTTTTTTTTCTTCTCTTCATTTTCCACGTCTCGCACAATTAATTATCGATAATTTTATCCATGATTTTTTTTTTTTTTTTTTTTTTTTTTTTTTGCATCTCGCGCCCACGCCGACGCGCGCGCGGGTGGGTGTGTGTCGGTAATGCAGAGATCTGCGAATCACAAAATTCGATCCAAAGAAATTACGAAAATTTTCTTGGAAAAATTCAAAAAATTTCATTAGATAAAATTTTTATTTTACCGATGTTTGATTCTTTTTCTTTTTTTATTTATTTATTTATTTATTTTTTTTTAATTCCTTCGAGTGTTGCGGCGAGCGCGACCCGCAAATTATGGATCTTTTGGTGTATCGCTGTGGTATATATATATTTTTTTTAATTTATTTATTTTTTTTTTATTTACTTCGTATAGGTATAAGAGTTTGCCTATCGAGTACACAAAAACTATTTACATGCAAGATTATAGAGCCCGGCCGAATCCTCACCGTAATAATCGTATTCGAATCGGAATTCTCTTTATTATACGATATATAATAATACATTACTAAAAAAAAAAAAAAAAAAAAAAAAAAAAAATTAATTAAAAAGTCACCCTGCGCGTACTACCCGTTAATTTTCATTTAATTATTTTTTCTTCGTAATATTATCCGGGTACACCAGGTACGCGTGTCGATCTCGAAAAAAAAAAAAAAAAAAAAAAACGTTTTCAACGCCTGTCTCTCTACCCGTTTCTCGTTGCCTCATCTCGGCTAAGTATAAGAATATATTGTGTATGCAGTGTTCGATTATACTATTAATAATACAATATATCGATATATCGATATATCAATATATCAATATATCAATATATCAATATATCAATATATCAATATATCAATATATCAATATATCAATATATCAATATATCAATATATCAATATATCAATATATCAATATATCAATATATCAATATATCAATATATCAATATATCAATATATCAATATATCAATATATCAATATATCAATATATCAATATATCAATATATCAATATATCAATATATCAATATATCAATATATCAATATATCAATATATCAATATATCAATATATCAATATATCAATATATCAATATATCAATATATCAATATATCAATATATCAATATATCAATATATCAATATATCAATATATCAATATATCAATATATCAATATATCAATATATCAATGCAATTTCACTATAGGGGGGAGCGTACCTTTTTTTCGTTATTCAATTATTATGTATGCAGACAATACCGATCACTAATTGCGTTTATAGACACTTGATATTTCTTGATTTTTTTTTCTTTTTCTTTAAGACAGATTTTTTTTTTAATTTAATTTTTACTTTTTATCTTTATTTTTGTTTTATCTTTATTTTTCGTGAAACAGCTACATTTCGCATGTGTGTGTGTGTCAGTTAATTTTTTTTTCCCGTGATTTTTGTGTTTTTTTTCTTATTTTCCCCTCGGACTACGGACACAGGATGATACAACCGAGTTTATCGATGAGTACACATCCAGTTTAATTACGGAAAAAAAAAAAATCTATGCGTTACAAATTTTTGTTTGTTTGTTTTTATGTTGCTGTATTTTTTTTGTTTTTTTTTTTCGACTTTCCCCCTTCGTGTCTCCGCTCGCAAAGTGGGTTCTCTTTGTTTTTGAGTTTTTTGGTTTTTTAATTTTCGTAGCCGTACCGCGAATGTACTGTACTATGTTTCTTTTTGCGTGTGTGTGTGTGTTTTTTTTTTTTTGGTTTTCACAACGTATTCTCTAGAGCCAATGGTATTTATTTATAGTTTTTTTTTTAAATATCCTATATATATATATATATATATGTGTGTCGTATATATAATTCAGTACTCTCTCGGTTCAGATCTCAGAGCTCCCTCCCCTCGCGGCCTTTTCGTTACAACTCGGTTGATTTTTTTTTTTTTTTTTTTTTTTTTTTTTTTTTTTTTTTTTTTTTTCAATAACCCGATCTTACTAAATCGACAATTTTTCATTTTTCATTTTTCATTTTTTTTTTTTTTTTTTTACACTCGATCTCTGCTTTGTTCCGTCATATTCGTGATTGAATAAAAAAAAAAAAAAAAAAAAAAATTTATATCATTCCCTTTAAAACTTTTCGTCGTCCCTCGCATGCTAAGAGTATACATCGTGTTTGATTCGTCGCTGAGCTGAGCCTCGTTTCGTACGAAATACGAGAACAAATTTGATTCGCGTCTTTATTGCAGTCGCGTCTCGGGGGGCGTTCGTTTTTTTCCGCCCCCCCACCCCCCCCCCCCCCCCCCCCCCCCGATGGATGGCGAATCGTTATTTTCGAGTTTTTTTTTTTTTTTTTTTTTTAATTTTTTTTTTATTTTTTTTTATTGCGTCGAAAACTCGACGCGCTTCCGCGCACTTTTTTTTTTGTTCTCTAAGTCTCACGATAGCTCTCCGTTATTATTATTTTTTTTGTTTGTCTTAAATCGTCAAGCCCTTTTTTTAATTTTTTTTTTTTTTTTTTTTTTTTTTTTTTTCTCTCTTCATTAACAATAGCAGGTACTAGCATAGCTACCACAGTCGTACGTATCGTTAATAGTTACAGTTAAGTTTAGATACAAACTAAAGGGTTCTTTTCTTTTTTTTTTTTTTGCAATTTTTATTTTCATTTTTTTTTATACCTTTTATTATTATTATTATTATTATTATTTTTTTTTTTTGCTCGTCCTGTTTCGCGGAGGTTTTTTCATATCGCTTCGTAGGTTTCTTCCATATTGGTTTAATCTTCGATTGATTCTTTTTTTTTTTCTTTTTTTTTTTTTTCTCATCGTCATTTCGACCCTGGACCTTGAGACGCCTTTCGCGCTCTTTCGAAAAAAATTTTGATTTTTTTTTCTTTTTTTTTTTTTTTTTTTTCTTAATGCACCGCGCACCCTCGTCTTTCCTGCCTCGATTATTTTTGTGTCCGGGAGAGTGGTTTAATTACTTTACTTTATATCATTATTAATATATATATATATATATATGTACGTATATATATATATTTTTTTTCGGTGCAACGGACCGCCCCAATCCGTCCCTAGAGCTTAAACCGTGTTTTTTTTTTTCATCTTTTTTTGTTATTACAAAAATAATATTTAAGATCGCACGCCAAAGACACCTCTCTTGTCAGCTTTTTTTTTTGGCTCGATTTTTTTTCCATTTTTTTTTTTTTTTTTTTTAATCGTCTTTAAACTTCCCGCGCCTCCTTTAGGCGCGAACACCTCGCGAAGCGAGCCCGCCATCTTTATAATACGTAGGCTCTACAGATATATTATTCTTCGACTATATCAGTGAAAAAATAAATTATTACACATTCGTTATTATCCGTGTGTGTGTGTGTGTGTGTGGGTAAAAGTTTGTGTGTGTGTGTGTGTATTTTTTTTTTGTCCGTGTACTGTGTTTTACCCAGTGGCCAGTCAGCCTCGAATTCCCGCTCGACGGAGCGGCCGCGGCGCGCATGCGCACACACACACGCACCCCACGCGCTTTCGGCAACAAGCATTCACACTCAATCCCCGTGCAGTTCTCGACTGGCCAGAGTCCTTGTTAAACAGGCAATGACTATATATATATATATTTATATATATATATATATATATATATGTTTTTTTTTCGATTACTTTCGCGCTAAGAGTTCGACGGGAGCGCGTGCGCGAGAGAACGTTTTTTTTTTTTTTCGAGGTTAGAATAGCGCGACGCCGCGCTTGTTTTCGCTGTAATTTTCTTCGACGAAACATTTGCGCGACGAAAGTTGTCGGATCGTCTCCGGGGCTCGACGCCGATGCTAAGCTTCCCGGGCACTTTTTTACCTAGAGTGGACGGTTCGCGAGAAAAAGCTCCGCGAAGCTCACCGCCAATGGGCGCGCGAGGAATCGTGCACCGTTCGCGCGCTTCTCCCATTGGCCGAGAGCCTCGAGGGCCCGTAACTCGAGAACCGCGCGTCGTACGAAAATTTCGCAAAGGAAAGATCCGCTCCCCTCTTCCTCCCGCACATCTTCCCCGCCGGTTCTTCCCCGAAATCGCCGAAAAAACAAACACCCCCTCCTAACCTCGAATCTCCGCCGCGCCGCGTCCTCCTTTAAACGGAGCTTCTCGAACGAGAGTTCCTCTCCCTTCCGTCAGCGCGAAAACGAAAAACCAAAGGAACCAAAACAAAAAAAAAAAAGTAACCAAAAAAAAAATAATAATAATAAAGAAAGAACCATACAGTCGACAAAAAGTGTCCCTCTTCTCTGCGGCACGTTTCTCTGGAGTGTCTTCGGTTCGAGTCGGGGAATCCCCGCCTCCCTCTTAAACTCGCCTCTGTCTCTAAGAGTTACATTGCATCAATCACGCGCGGTGACGCAAAAATCACCGTCATTTTATAGTTGCTTAAGTGACAGGTCACGTGACCGTCATATGACCGTCGCGCGCCGTCATTGTCCCTTCCGACAATTTTCAATGTGAAAATCACCGTCATTTTATCCGAAGTCACGTGACGCGACGGGCAAATGACAAGCGTCTTGCTACGCAGTGAAATGTCGGCGTTCATCTGCTTATAAGTGAAACGACGTTCGTGACTTCATCGGTCATTTTTACCGTCGCAAAATTTGCGGACCGTATGGTTTTCGTCGGTTCTCGGCCATTTTTTTGTCAATCTAGCGTTCGTCGCATGACGGTCACGTGACGGTCACTTTACCGCTTTGCATCGCCGACCTCGCGTCGTTACGAATTAAAAAAAAAAAAAAAAAAAAAAAAAAAAAAAAAAAAAGAAGTGAACCCAATCGATCATAGATTAAGGAGAAGAATCAATTGATCGGTAAGCCCATCGTCGTCGAAACATCGAGATATTAGTTGGCGACGAGTAGATGCTGATACTGACTGGCAGGATAGTGAGTGACGCCGCCGAGGCCGAAGCTGTTGAGTCCCTCGACGAGGGCGGCTTTGTCCTGTTGGCTCGTGGTGGTGGCCGCGGCCGCAGCGGCCGCCGCCGCCGCGGCGACGGCCGCGCTCGGGCTCGTCGAGCCGACCGGGCCGAGGTTCGCCCCGGCGGTTACCGACGCGCCGCCGTTGCCGACAGTCGGTACGGTGGCGCTCCCGCTGGCGCTCACCGCGCCGCCGTAGAACTGATGGGAGATGGCGCTCGGATCGAGATAGGACGACGGGAACTTAGCGCCGTATATGTCGGGCAGGTAACCGCCGCTAGCGGCGCCACCGTGACTCGAGCTCTCGAACATGCTTCTGTGAGGGAACTGCGGATGGTACGGCCCGTGAAAGAAGTAGGCGCTCGGATCGGCGCCGCCGCCGTGCTGCGGCTGTTGCTGCTGCGAATTCACGAGCCCGCCCGGCGAGAGCGAACGACTCGTCGGTGACGTTTGGGAGACCGGAAGTCCACCCGATTGCTGCTGCTGTTGCTGCTGCTGCTGCTGCTGCTGCTGCTGTTGTTGCTGCTGCTGTTGTTGCTGCTGCTGCTGCTGCTGCTGCTGGTTCTGCTGCTGCAGCGGTGGCGCCTGCTGCTGCTGCTGCTGCTGCTGCTGGTGATGGTGGTGGTGGTGGATCTGCTGCTGCATCGCACGCTGCTTTATGTAGTTGGAGAACTCCGTCGGCGACATTCTGAAACCGGACGGTCTGGGTCAATGAGTCGGTGGCTTAACACAAGGAGCCGATTATTATTGTAGGGTTCTTTTCGGCTGGGTTTTCAGGCTTTGGATACCCACGTGGAAATTTAATCATCGATGAAGGTTAATGTTAATGTGAATTTGAATGTGAATATAAATATAAATATAAATATAAATATAAATATAAATATAAATATAAATATAAATATAAATATAAATATAAATATAAATATAAATATAAATATAAATATAAATATAAATATAAATATAAATATAAATATAAATATAAATATAAATATAAATATAAATATAAATATAAATATAAATATAAATATAAATATAAATATAAATATAAATATAAATATAAATATAAATATAAATATAAATATAAATATAAATATAAATATAAATATAAAAATTTTTTTCTGACTTTTTTTTCCATGTGGGTATGTTTTTGTAGTTTGTTTTGTGGATTTTGAGTTTTTGCTATCTTAGAGGGAAACTCGTGCGGAAATGGCAATGCGTATAATTACTTTTTGATGTAACATTAGAACGTGTTGACAACTGTAAAAATGTATATAAAATTGTCAATAAATTTATCTCTGTCACGGAACCATCGTGACGAGAAGGCTGAGTGAACTTCCGGTTGTTGTTGTGATAAATCTTTTTTTTTTTTTTTTTTTTGAGGGATCGCGTAAAAAAAAAAAAAAAAACATTTCTGAAGATGACATTTCCTCGGTTTCGAGTTTCCCTCGTGAGTGTTTTCAGTGTTTGCTCGGGACAGTCGCGTCTCTAAGATTCGGGAGAAGGATGTCCCTTGGGAGTCTTCGATGATGTCTCAAACATGTCATCGGTAAGGCGTGTTTTTTTTTTTTTTTTTTTTTTTTTTTCATTTTTAATCAAATTTACAATGTACATCACTTTGAACCGGAAGTGAAGTGTTTACGGTAAGACGTTACGTGCGGTCGATTGAAATTTTCAAAGCGGAAGTAAAGTTTTTCCGGTATGACATCGCTTCCGGTAGAAAAATGACATTCTCAAACCGGATGTCGAGTTTTATCCGGTATGACATCACTTCCGATAGAAAAATGAAATTTTCAAACCGTAAGTGACGTATTTCCGGTGTCAAGTCACTTCCTATCGAAAAAAAATGAAAGTCTCAAACCGGAAGTACCGTCACTACCGTTCGAAAAGCGACATTTTCAAACCGGAAGTAACGCGCCACTTTCCGTCGAAACGTAATGACATCTTCAAACCGGAAGTAATGTCCCTTCCGGTTGAAAAAAAAATTAAATTTTCAACCCCGAAGTGACGTCACTTCCTGCCGAAGAGTAAAAATTTCAAAATTCAAACCGGAAGTAATGTCCCTTCCGGTTGAAAAATTAAATTTTCAACACGGAAGTGACGTCACTTCCTGCCGAAGAGTAAAAATTTCAAAATTCAAACCGGAAGTGACGTATCTCCGACAGAACTTCGGTCTCAAAATTTCGGTGAAGAAAAAAAAAAAAAAAAAAAAAAAAAAAAAGAGAAAAGCGACAATACAAAACATCCCAAGAAACATCGTGCGCCCTTCAACCGCGGCATTTTCTCTCAGTGCACGAAAATTGTAGTACCTGTTGGCGCGTTTGCTGCTCGTCTTGAGTTTTGTGCTGCCGAACTTCGTCTGGGCGAATGTCGCGGTGGTGAATGTCAGCGGTGCGGTCGATCTCGGTATGAAAGCCGGCACAAGAATGGGCGATCCCTTGAAGGAGTTTGCGATCGGCGTCGGCGACGGTGCCGACGACGATCCCGAGCCGTGTCCGCTCTGCTGGTTGCTCGTTACGCCGGAATTTCCGGCGGCGTTGCCACTGGCGTTGTTGACGCCGTTAAGCGAGCTCGGAAACGGCGACGTTGACTTCGGACTGAGGCTGAGACCGCTGAGCGACGTGCCGACCGCCTCGATCGGCCTGAAGCACTGCGCCTCAGGATTGAAGGTCTTCGTCACCTCCCGATCGGCGGAGCTCTCGTCGTGCGGATCAGCGCTCTCCGAATACAAAATCTTCACCGCGCTCTTCTCGCCGATCCTGTAACTCACCTCGCCCGGATCCACCCATACGGCAAGCTCGGCCGGCAGATTCTCGAGGATGTCCTGGATCGGCACGCCGCTCTCCTTCGCCGCCCGCTCAAGGACCGAGTCGACCGGGTCACCGGTCTTAAGGCATCTGAATGCCGAGCCCTTGAACGGCTTCTCGGGATACCAGTGGCCCTTGAACTTGTTCTTGAGCGCCTTCTCGAGCTCCTCGCCGAAGATGTTCACCCGACGGCGGGGCAGTTTGTTGTAGAGATACGATATCACGAAATTCAGGGCCACCTGCACCTCTATGTGCATCTTGGGCTTTGAGAGATGAATTTTGATGTGTTGTCCCTGACGACGAGGTCCTCGAGAGTGAGCTTCCGGCTATGCGGGCTTTCGGGGACCAATTTTTTTTTTTTTTTTTTTTTTTTTTTTTTTTTTTTTTTTTTTTTAGATTTTTCCGGCCGCTTTCCGGCGACTCGTTACCCAGGTCTTTTGCGGCCCTTGGCGGGGACTTCCTCGAGACGTTTTCACGGATTCGGCAGCGGAGGGACGTGACGCGGCTCGCTTATTGGCTCCCGCCGAACGACGGGGAGGGGATGCCGCTCCGGCGGAGAGTCAAGGGTGGCGCCGGTGAAAAACTGACCTCCGAACACCCTTTTGCTCTGCAACAGAAGATTTTTTTTTTTTTTTTTTGTCAGTTCTTTTTTTACATTTTGATCGTTAGGAGAAAAATATTCGCGAAATCGATTGGATGGACGATCTTTTTTTTTTTTTTTTTTTTTATATTTGTAATCGCCGATCGACAAAATTGAAATCGATAAATTGGGAGTTGGGATGATTAAATTGAAAGAAAGAACAAAAAAAAAAAACTTTGAATGCAATCGAACTGAGGATGGTTGGTTGAAAATTTGATATGATCGAAACAATTTATTGACATCGAACTTTGCGAAAAAAAAAATCGTTGCGGCAAATAACTTAAGTTGTGAATTATATATATATATATATATTTTTTTTTCTGTATTGTTCTGTGCTGGATCTCGCGACGAACGGGACGAACTCTCGGAAATTAATACTAAACGATATCCGCATCCGAGATTCATGTCTCCCCGGGCTCAAAATTACACCCAAAGAACAATTGAAAAGACCTGAAAGGACTTGAAAGGAACTTGAAGAGGACTTGAAGAGGACTTGAAGAGGACTTGAAGAGGACTTTGAAGAGGACTTGAAGAGGACTTTGAAGAGGACTTGAAGAGGACTTTGAAGAGGACTTGAAGAGGACTTTGAAGAGGACTTGAAGAGGACTTTGAAGAGGACTTTGAAGAGGACTTTGAAGAGGACTTTGAAGAGGACTTGAAGAGGACTTGAAGAGGACTTGAAGAGGACTTGAAGAGGACTTGAAGAGGACTTTGAAGAGGACTTGAAGAGGACTTTGAAGAGGACTTGAAGAGGACTTTGAAGAGGACTTGAAGAGGACTTTGAAGAGGACTTTGAAGAGGACTTTGAAGAGGACTTGAAGAGGACTTGAAGAGGACTTGAAGAGGACTTGAAGAGGACTTGAAGAGGACTTGAAGAGGACTTGAAGAGGACTTGAAGAGGACTTGAAGAGGACTTGAAGAGGACTTGAAGAGGACTTGAAGAGGACTTGAAGAGGACTTGAAAATTGTTTGAAGGGGGCTTGAAGAGGACCTGAAGAGGACGTGAAGAGGACGTGAAGAGGACGTGAAGAGGACGTGAAGAGGACGTGAAGAGGACGTGAAGAGGACGTGAAGAGGACGTGAAGAGGACGTGAAGAGGACGTGAAGAGGACGTGAAGAGGACGTGAAGAGGACGTGAAGAGGACGTGAAGAGGACGTGAAGAGGACCTGAAGAGGACCTGAAGAGGACCTGAAGAGGACCTGAAGAGGACCTGAAGAGGACCTGAAGAGGACCTGAAGAGGACCTGAAGAGGACCTGAAGAGGACCTGAAGAGGACCTGAAGAGGACCTGAAGAGGACCTGAAGAGGACGTGAAGAGGACGTGAAGAGGACGTGAAGAGGACGTGAAGAGGACGTGAAGAGGACCTGAAGAGGACCTGAAGAGGACCTGAAGAGGACCTGAAGAGGACCTGAAGAGGACCTGAAGAGGACCTGAAGAGGACCTGAAGAGGACGTGAAGAGGACTTGAAGAGGACTTTGAAGAGGACTTGAAGAGGACTTTGAAGAGGACTTTGAAGAGGACTTTGAAGAGGACTTTGAAGAGGACTTGAAGAGGACTTGAAGAGGACTTGAAGAGGACTTGAAGAGGACTTGAAGAGGACTTTGAAGAGGACTTGAAGAGGACTTTGAAGAGGACTTGAAGAGGACTTTGAAGAGGACTTGAAGAGGACTTTGAAGAGGACTTTGAAGAGGACTTTGAAGAGGACTTTGAAGAGGACTTGAAGAGGACTTGAAGAGGACTTGAAGAGGACTTGAAGAGGACTTGAAGAGGACTTGAAGAGGACTTGAAGAGGACTTGAAGAGGACTTGAAGAGGACTTGAAGAGGACTTGAAGAGGACTTGAAGAGGACTTGAAAATTGTTTGAAGGGGGCTTGAAGAGGACCTGAAGAGGACGTGAAGAGGACGCGAAGAGGACGTGAAGAGGACGTGAAGAGGACGTGAAGAGGACGTGAAGAGGACGTGAAGAGGACGTGAAGAGGACGTGAAGAGGACGTGAAGAGGACGTGAAGAGGACGTGAAGAGGACGTGAAGAGGACGTGAAGAGGACGTGAAGAGGACCTGAAGAGGACCTGAAGAGGACCTGAAGAGGACCTGAAGAGGACCTGAAGAGGACCTGAAGAGGACCTGAAGAGGACCTGAAGAGGACGTGAAGAGGACCTGAAGAGGACCTGAAGAGGACCTGAAGAGGACCTGAAGAGGACCTGAAGAGGACCTGAAGAGGACCTGAAGAGGACCTGAAGAGGACCTGAAGAGGACCTGAAGAGGACCTGAAGAGGACCTGAAGAGGACGTGAAGAGGACCTGAAGAGGACCTGAAGAGGACCTGAAGAGGACCTGAAGAGGACCTGAAGAGGACCTGAAGAGGACCTGAAGAGGACCTGAAGAGGACCTGAAGAGGACCTGAAGAGGACCTGAAGAGGACCTGAAGAGGACCTGAAGAGGACCTGAAGAGGACCTGAAGAGGACCTGAAGAGGACCTGAAGAGGACCTGAAGAGGACCTGAAGAGGACCTGAAGAGGACCTGAAGAGGACCTGAAGAGGACCTGAAGAGGACCTGAAGAGGACCTGAAGAGGACCTGAAGAGGACCTGAAGAGGACCTGAAGAGGACCTGAAGAGGACCTGAAGAGGACCTGAAGAGGACCTGAAGAGGACCTGAAGAGGACCTGAAGAGGACCTGAAGAGGACCTGAAGAGGACCTGAAGAGGACCTGAAGAGGACCTGAAGAGGACCTGAAGAGGACCTGAAGAGGACCTGAAGAGGACCTGAAGAGGACCTGAAGAGGACCTGAAGAGGACCTGAAGAGGACCTGAAGAGGACCTGAAGAGGACCTGAAGAGGACCTGAAGAGGACCTGAAGAGGACCTGAAGAGGACCTGAAGAGGACCTGAAGAGGACCTGAAGAGGACCTGAAGAGGACCTGAAGAGGACCTGAAGAGGACCTGAAGAGGACCTGAAGAGGACCTGAAGAGGACCTGAAGAGGACCTGAAGAGGACCTGAAGAGGACCTGAAGAGGACCTGAAGAGGACCTGAAGAGGACCTGAAGAGGACCTGAAGAGGACCTGAAGAGGACGTGAAGAGGACGTGAAGAGGACGTGAAGAGGACCTGAAGAGGACCTGAAGAGGACCTGAGGAGGACCTGAGGAGGACCTGAAGAGGACTTGAAGAGAACTTGAAGAGGACTTGACGAGGATTTGAAAATGACTCGAAGACTCGAAAGGACTTGAAGACTTGAAAAATCGTAAAATCGAAAAGTGCAATATTCGAAAATTTACAAGAACGCGTTTCGAAAAAAAAAAAGAAGAAATCCCCAAACGAAATATTTCCCGTTCCAAGTCGTCTTCGAGGCTCCGGAGTCTCCGCAGTCCCGCGGATCTGCTTTCCGCAGTCTGCCGCGGAGAGAAAAAAAAAAAAAAAAAAAAAAAAAAAAAACTCGGTCACACTCGCCCCTCTTTTGTCATTGTTGTTATCATTGTCATTATCATTATTATTATTATTGTTATTATTATTTAACCCCTCGTATTCGTTGAGTGAGCAGCGCGTAAACTTGAATCAACGGCCCTCGGTTGCATTCGGTTGAGCTCAATTAGCTGGCTACTACATTTTCCCTCCCCCCCCCGCCCCCCGCCCCCGCCCATTCGAGAACGTTCCCCCCCCCCCCCGCCAAAGCCAAGCCGCCCGCGCCCGTTCAGGGATGGCAGCGGAACCGCTCACGGGTACGGCGAGCGCTCGAGCTCCGACAGATCAATACGATACGCGGTGTTCCCGTGCTTACTGCGGAGAACCCTCTATGCCTCTTGAGAGAGCCCGCTGTGCTGCGCCGTTGCTCCACATTAGAGCCCACCCACTCGACAATTCGAACGCGAAGAAAAGAGAGAGAGAGAGAGAGAGAGAAAAAAAACGGAACAAAACAAAAAACGAAAAAGGTCTTCAAAGAGAGAAAAAATTTGAACAGTTCGGGTGAAATGGTTGTGCAAGGTGAAAAGTAGGCCTCCGGTAAGAGCGAGTGGCACCGATTCGACTCTCAGAATTTCGGACCGCGCTGAGTTGTGAAAGAGCGGGGGGGTGGAGGGGGGGGGGGGGCGAAGAAAACGGCGAGATTGAGGATCGTTGACGCCCAAACGGAGTTTTCGAAAAGGGGAACTTATCGTCGGGTGGAGGTTGGAGGAGTATCGTGTGATGGTTGGTAAATTAGCGTTTGGGAGGTCTTAAACGAGGGTTGGATGACTTTTGAGAGGTGCATTTTGGGCGGCGATGGATTTAGGGAAGACGAATTGGTTGTTGAGTTGGTTAGAGGAGTTTTATGAGAGGGGTGGTAAATTAGCGTTTGGGAGGTCTTAAATAGGAGGGTTGGTGGATTAGCGTTTGGGAGGTCTTAAACGAGGGTTGGATGCCTTTTAAGAGGTGGGTTTTGGGCTGCGATAGATTTCGGGAAGGCCAATTGGTTGTTGGGTTGGTTAGAGGAGTTTTATCAGAGGGGTGGTAGATTAGCGTTTGGGAGGTCTTAAACGAGGGTTGGATGCCTTTTAAGAGGTGCGTTTTGGGCTGTGATAGATTTAGGGAAGGCGAATTGGTTGTTGGGTTGGTTAGAGGAGTTTTATTAGAGGGGTGGTAAATTAGCGTTTGGGAGGTCTTAAATGGGAGGGTTGATGGATTAGCGTTTGGGAGGTCTTAAACGAGGGTTGGATGCCTTTTGAGAGGTGCCTTTTGGGCGGCGATGAATTTAGGGAAGGCGAATTGGTTGTTGGGTTGGTTAGAGGAGTTTTATTAGAGGGGTGGTAAATTAGCGTTTGGGAGGTCTTAAATGGGAGGGTTGATGGATTAGCGTTTGGGAGGTCTTAAACGAGGGTTGGATGACTTTTAAGAGGTGCCTTTTGGGCGGCGATGCATTTAGGGAAGGCGAATTGGTTGTTGGGTTGGTTAGAGGAGTTTTATTAGAGGGGTGGTAAATTAGCGCTTGGGAGGTCTTAAACGAGGGTCGGATGCCTTTAGGGAGATGCCTTTTGGGCGGCGATGGATTTAGGGAAGACGAATTGGTTGTTGAGTTGGTTAGAGGAGTTTTATGAGAGGGGTGGTAAATTAGCGTTTGGGAGGTCTTAAATAGGAGGGTTGGTGGATTAGCGTTTGGGAGGTCTTAAACGAGGGTTGGATGACTTTTGAGAGGTGCCTTTTGGGTGGCGATGGATTTAGGGAAGGCGAATTGGTTGTTGGGTCGGTTAGAGGAGTTTTATGAGAGGGGTGGTAGATTAGCGTTTGGGAGGTCTTAAATGGGAGGGTTGGTGGATTAGGGTTTGGGAGGTCTTAAACGAGGGTTGGATGACTTTTGAGAGGTGCATTTTGGGCGGCGACGGATTTAGCGAAGGCGAATTGGTTGTTGAGTTGGTTAGAGGAGTTTTATTAGAGGGGTGGTAAATTAGCGTTTGGGAGGTCTTAAATGGGAGGGTTGATGGATTAGCGTTTGGGAGGTCTTAAACGAGGGTTGGATGACTTTTGAGAGGTGCCTTTTGGGCGGCGATGGATTTAGGGAAGGCGAATTGGTTGTTGGGTTGGTTAGAGGAGTTTTATGAGAGGGGTGGTAGATTAGCGTTTGGGAGGTCTTAAATGGGAGGGTTGATGGATTAGCGTTTGGGAGGTCTTAAACGAGTGTTGGATGACTTTTAAGAGGTGCCTTTTGGGCGGCGATGGATTTAGGGAAGGCGAATTGGTTGTTGGGTTGGTTAGAGGAGTTTTATTAGAGGGGTGGTAAATTAGCGTTTGGGAGGTCTTAAACGAGGGTTGGATGCCTTTTGAGCGGCGATGAATTTAGGGAAGGTGAATTGGTTGTTGGGTTGGTTAGAGGAGTTTTATTAGAGGGGCGTTAGATTAGCGTTTGGGAGGTCTTAAATGGGAGGGTTGATGGATTAGCGTTTGGGAGGTCTTAAACGAGGGTTGGATGCCTTTTAAGAGGTGCGTTTTGGGCTGTGATAGATTTAGGGAAGGCGAATTGGTTGTTGGGTTGGTTAGAGGAGTTTTATTAGAGGGGTGGTAGATTAGCGTTTGGGAGGTCTCAAATGGGAGGGTTGATGGATTAGCGTTTGGAAGGTCTTAAACGAGGGTTGGATACCTTTTAAGAGGTGCCTTTTGGGCAGCGATTGCTTTCGGGAAGGCGAATTGGTTGTTGGGTTGGTTGGAGGAGGTTTGTGTGAAGGCTGGCAAATTAGCGTTTGGGAGGTCTTAAACGAGGGTTGGGACGGTTGGATACCTTTTAAGACATGCGTTTCGACCAGCGATAGCTTCCGTAAAGAGGAATTCGTTGTCGGGTTGGATAAAGGAATTTTGTGTAAGGGTTGGTAAATTAGCGTTTGGGAGGTCTTAAACTAGGGTTGGGGCGGTTGGATGCCTTTTAAGAGGTGCGTTTCGTTCAGCGATAGTTGCCGGGAGGAACCTTTTGAGAGTTACGATTTTAGAAGTGGACTACCGTTTAGGATCTCAGGAAATGAACACCGAAGTAATACCGTAGGAAGTAATTAGCTCTCAGCTCCTAAAAGCCATTTTGGGAGGTGAATAATTTTCAGGGTCTCGATAACAGAACCATAAAGGAAGTTAATTACTATTTCGGAGCCTGAAAACAGCGTTTGGGAGCTGATTTCAACGTTTTAAGAAGTCCCAAAAGCGATTCTAAACACCGCTAAAGTGGAGAAGCATTATCGTTCCGCAAATACATTAAATTTCTAATTGAACCGCGATACAGGCGATAAGCGAGAGGAGGGGATGAGCGCAGAGATGCAGCGTAGGCGAAGGGCGTTGTCGAAAGAGGGCAAGAGTTAAAAAGCAAAGCGAGTAGGAGAGAAGGATCGATAACTCGGGACCTTTTCCACTCTCTGGAGGAAGATAGACGCCCACGGAGCGTCTTCCCCACTTTTTCGCACCGACGTAACGCGTCACCGGTACTAAAAGACGATCAACCTTTCATTATCGACATTCGAGAAGTTTTTAAGACCTTTTGTAATCGGTCTTAAACGATCGTTTCACGGTCGGAAATATTTTGCACCGGCGTAACGCGTCACCGGAATTAAGTCGATCAACCTTTCGTTGTTCGTCGACATCCGAGAAGTTTTTAAGACTTCTTTTAAATCGGTCTTAAACGATCGTTTTACAGTCGGAAAAATGTTGCCGTGGCGTAACGCTTCACCGGAATTAAGACCGTCGAACTTTCGTTGTCTGTCGACATCCGAGAAGTTTTTTAAGACTTTTTGCAATCGGTCTTAAACGCTCGGAAAAATGTTGTACTGGCGTAACGCATCACCGGAACTAAGACGATCAACCTTTCGTTGTCTCTTGGCATCCGAGAAGTTTTTAAGACTTTTTGTAATCGGTCTTAAACGGTCTTAAATCGGTCTTAAACGGTCGGAAAAATTTTGCACTGGCGTAACGCGTCACCGGAACTAAAAACGATCCACTTTTCGTTGTCTGTTGACATCCGAGAAGTTTTTAAGACTTTTTGTAATCGGTCTTAAACGGTCTTAAATCGGTCTTAAACGGTCGGAAAAATTTTGCACTGGCGTAACGCGTCACCGGAACTAAAGACGATCCACTTTTCGCTGTCTGTTGACATCCGAGAAGTTTTTAAGACTTTTTGTAATCGGTCTTAAACGGTCGGAAAAATTTTGCACTGGGGTAACGCGTCACCGGAACTAAAGACGATCCACTTTTCGCTGTCTGTTGACATCCGAGAAGTTTTTAAGACTTTTTGTAATCGGTCTTAAACGGTCTTAAATCGGTCTTAAACGGTCGGAAAAATTTTGCACTGGGGTAACGCGTCACCGGAACTAAAGACGATCCACTTTTCGCTGTCTGTTGACATCCGAGAAGTTTTTAAGACTTTTTGTAGTCGGTCTTAAACGGTCTTAAACGGTCTTAAATCGGTCTTAAACGGTCGGAAAAATTTTGCACTGGCGTAACGCGTCACCGGAACTAAAGACGATCCACTTTTCGCTGTCTGTTGACATCCGAGAAGTTTTTAAGACTTTTTGTAATCGGTCTTAAACGGTCTTAAATCGGTCTTAAACGGTCGGAAAAATTTTGCACTGGGGTAACGCGTCACCGGAACTAAAGACGATCCACTTTTCGCTGTCTGTTGACATCCGAGAAGTTTTTAAGACTTTTTGTAGTCGGTCTTAAACGGTCTTAAACCGGTCTTAAACGGTCGGAAAAATTTTGCACTGGCGTAACGCGTCACCGGAACTAAAGACGATCCACTTTTCGCTGTCTGTTGACATCCGAGAAGTTTTTAAGACTTTTTGTAATCGGTCTTAAACGGTCTTAAATCGGTCTTAAACGGTCGGAAAAATTTTGCACTGGCGTAACGCGTCACCGGAACTAAAGACGATCCACTTTTCGCTGTCTGTTGACATCCGAGAAGTTTTTAAGACTTTTTGTAGTCGGTCTTAAACGGTCTTAAACGGTCTTAAATCGGTCTTAAACGGTCGGAAAAATTTTTCACTGGCATAACGCGTCACCGGAACTAAAGACGATCCACTTTTCGTTGTCTGTTGACATCCGAGAAGTTTTTAAGACTTTTTGTAGTCGGTCTTAAATGGTCTTAAATCGGTCTTAAACGGTCGGAAAAATTTTGCACAGGCATAACGCGTCACCGGAACTAAAGACGATCCACTTTTCGCTGTCTGTTGACATCCGAGAAGTTTTTAAGACTTTTTGTAGTCGGTCTTAAACGGTCTTAAATCGGTCTTAAACGGTCGGAAAAATTTTGCACTGGCGTAACGCGTCAACGGAACCAAGACGATCCACTTTTCGTTGTCCATCGACAACCGAAAAGTTTTTAAGACTTTTTTTAGATCGGTCTTAAACGCTCGTTTCACGGTCGGAAAAAATTTGTGTACAACGAATTATCGACGTACAAAACGTTTCTGGATGACGAACGCCGCTACGAGGGTTTCCTCATTTGCGCTCGTATCCCGCGCTACTATCTCTCTCTCTCTATCTCCGTCTCGCGTCCGTTACGTAACGCGTTGGCAGGTGTAACGCATGTCACGAGGCGACGATCGCTGCTATTTGCGTCGAGCGTGCACGAACACTCGCTCATTCCACCGCGAAGAGTGAGAAGAGTCAGTTAAGAGCCTCGAGACCTAATTTTATATTATTGGATGACAAAAATGTTATTCCGTCTCCGTCGCTTGGGACGGACTTTGGCTGTTTTTTTTTTTTTTTTTAAACTTTTAAGACCTTTTTTCGAGGAGTCGGAAAATTTTCCGACAAACTGTTTACGCTTCGTTTTGAGCGGTATTATAGTAATGGGTAGCGTATATATATATATATATATATATATATATATATATATATATATGCATATTTATGTGTAAATATATATATAGGTGTGTTTAAGAACGTCCCGCTGAATTTAGAATCGCACAGATTGTGGAACGCGATCGTCATCAAGCGCTGACTAATTTCCGAAAATAATATCGAGTCGCGCTCGGAGTTTCGGGGGATAGTTAAGGAGATGCGGAGGAGGGAGCTTCGAACGCATTCGGGAGATGCGAGATCAGAGAGTTCCCCGACGACTGTTTCTCGAGAGACTCGATGTACATATATATATATTTTTTTAGACTTCTTCCTGGCACTTAAGGCGAATATCGTGAGAGGCAAAAGTGCGTTATATCGTTGGGCCAATGATATAGGAATTTTTAAGATTTTGGTTTGGAATTTTGGGACAAAAAGTGGACAGTCGTGTTCGGAATTGAAAATCGTGCAAACTTTGTCTTTGAAGTTTTTCGATCGGACGAGCGGTTCGGGAGATACGAGCGTTTGAAGTTCGGAGCCAATGAGCGCCATCCGGCAGAGGGCGCCACGCGCGCCCGAGCGCTCTCATTGGCTCGGAGCTTCGATCGCTCGTAACTCGGTAACGACGGGGTCTAGAGAAATACTTCAAAGGGCAACTTCGATCAGTTTTTCACGGAGCGGCAAGTTTGTCAAGTTTTTTTCGATTCGGACGCCATTTTTTTTTTTTCTAAAAAAAAAAAATCCCAGAAACGCGTGAAATTTTGAGGAAAAAAATGCCACTCCGAAGTTTCGATCGTTTTGCATCGACATCGAATCGATAATTGAATCGCGGGCGTCGATCATTGGAAAAAAAAAAAAAAAAAAAACAAGAAAAAAAAAATGTCACGCCTCGCAGCATAAATTCGCTCGTTTGTAAAAAGACTCTCGGCGGCGTCGTATCGAAGCTAACTTACCGTTGCGCAGGTTATATCGCACCGACCGATAAATGCCGAACGTTATCGCGATGCCCGCAGCTTTTACGACGATTAAACTCGGAGAAACGCGACGTTAAAAAAAAAAAAAAAACAAAACCCCTGATTGCACTGCGATATATTAACATTGTAACTACAACACCCGACAATGATCGTCACGCAAGTACGAGACTCATGCAACAAGCGATACCTCGGCTACTTCAGGGGGGGGGGGGGGGGGGGAGAGGGGAATCTGCCTACCTGTGACTTTCTAATACTACTATCATTGCTTTTCAATTTTATGCTCCCCAGGAGAAAAAAAAAAAATTCGTCATATGTATAGCTAAGAATCAGAAGGGCGTAACCCTTATACTTTAACCAGCGAATTACGCCCTTGTTATTCCCAGCTTCCACTATTATTGTTATTATTATTATTATTATTATTATTATTATTATTATTATTATTATTATTATTATTATTATTATTATTATTATTATTATTATTATTGTTATTATGTAAATAAGAGTTTAGGGAAAGCCCTTTCGCGATAATTTTTCCCTCTATCATATTTGGTTCTTGGGGTCGAATTTTGAGGCATTAGTTTGAACTTGAGTTGAACTTAAAATCAAACGGCCCTGTTCAGGGCCAATATTTTTTCAAAACGTCCAAACTCGTCGTTTCCAATCATTGGTAACAGACTAATCGACTGTACTACGGCGATTGGACCCTGGGTTAGCGGGTGGAGGTCGACTCGATGTATAACAACAAAATCTGGGACTTATGGATCTAGTACGGTGGCCAAAAGTGAGAAGGGTCTCGATTTTATGCATTAAAAAAATCGTATTTTTGGTATTCAAATGGAAAATATTGGGCTGGGAGTAAAACAATTGTTGTATTCGTGTTCAGCGGGAAAAAATACGTCGAATATAGCCTTAAAAAAAAAAAAAAAAAAAAACAAGGGGGGACACGGTGGGGTATGGTTGAAAAGCTTTAAGGTAGCCTTAAAAAAAAAAAAACAAGGAGGGGACACGGTGGGGTATGGTTGAACATGGTGGGACACGGTGGGACACGGTGAGACATGGTGGGACATGGTGGTGCATGGTTGAACATGGTGGGACACGGGGGACATGGTGGGACATGGTGGTGCATGGTTGAACATGATGGGACATGGTGGGACACGGTGGGACATGGTGGGGTATGGTTGAACATGGTGGGACACGGTGAGACACGGTGGGACATGGTGGTGCATGGTTGAACATGGTGGGGCATGGTGGGACATGGTGGGGTATGGTTGAACATGGTGGGACACGGTGAGACACGGTGGGACATGGTGGTACATGGTTGAACATGGTGGGACATGGTGGTGCAAGGTTGAACATGATGGGACATGGTGGTGCATGGTTGAACATGGTGGGACACGGTGGGACATGGTGGTGCATGGTTGAACATGATGGGACACGGTGGGACATGGTGGTGCATGGTTGAACATGGTGGGGCATGGTGGGACATGGTGGGGTATGGTTGAACATGGTGGGACACGGTGAGACACGGTGGTGCATGGTTGAACATGGTGGGACACGGTGGGACATGGTGGTGCAAGGTTGAACATGATGGGACATGGTGGTGCATGGTTGAACATGGTGGGACACGGTGGGACATTGTGGTGCATGGTTGAACATGGTGGGGCATGGTGGGACATGGTGGGGTATGGTTGAACATGGTGGGACACGGTGAGACACGGTGGGACATGGTGGTGCAAGGTTGAACATGATGGGACACGGTGGTGCATGGTTGAACATGGTGGGACACGGTGGGACATTGTGGTGCATGGTTGAACATGGTGGGGCATGGTGGGGCGTGGTGGTGTATGGTTGAACGTGGTGGGACACGGTGGGGCATGGTGGGACACGGGGGACATGGTGGGACACGGGGGACATGGTGGGACATGGGGGACATGGTAGGACATGGTTGAACATGGTGGGACATGGTGGGATATAGTGGGACACGGTAGGACATGGTGGGGCATGGTTGACATGGTGGGACATGGTGGGACATGGTGGGACACGGCGGGACACGGTGGGACATGGTGGGGCATGGTGGATTTTGGGCGGCTGAGCCGGCTAGGTTACGCTCGCCCATCATCCTTGCCCATCATCCATCCCGTCCGGCCTAAGCGTACAGCTAAGAAAACCAAAAGTATTTTGTATTTTGAAAAGTACTTAAAATACCAAAAAGTATTTGAGTACTTAAAATATGTATTTTAAATACTTAAAATACATCAAGTATTTAAAATACTGCCCAGCTCTGGTCCGAACCCAAGATCAAACTAAATCCAAACTGGAGATCAAACTTAAGGTAGTCCTTGCGAATAATGTTCACTTCGCATAAGTTTCAGAGAAATGAGAGCCAATTGCAAACACTTGTGGATGATACAAAAATCTGCAAAAAAAAAAATCAAGCGCATTAAAGGTGCTGAAATGATTAATTTTGCATGATAATAATTCCAAAGTGTTATTAACAAATTGATGAAAAATAAAATTTGTTCACCAAATATCTCGGAAACCTAACTTTCTTTTTTTTTTGAATGAAAATTATTTGTTCATTTTTTTTTTTTTTTTTTTGAATACGTATCAATTTTTGCAGATTTTTAAATTCACTTTGATTTTTTTTTAAATTTTTAATATGAAAAAAACGCGTAGAAAAACAGAAAATTCAAGGTGAATTTAAAAAATCCGAAAAGATTCATACGTATTCAGAAGTATGAACGAACAATTTTCATTAAAAAAAAAAAAAAAAAAAAAAAGTTAGGTATCCACGATATTTGTCGAAAAAAATTGTATTTTTCATCAATTTGTTAATAACATTTTGAAATTATTATTATTGTGCAATATTAATCAATTCGTCATCACTAATACACTTGATTTTTTTTTTTTCAGAATTTTATACGACGGTGAAGTGTCTACAATTCCCTCTCATTTCGCTGAAACAGAAGCGAAGTAAACACCGTTCGCAGGGTTTGCCTTAAGAGCGCACCGAAGTCTCTTGCCGAACCTTGACATTAACTTCGATCTCAAGAGCTATCTCAGCCTCATACCAATCTCCTAATGACTCTTATGAAGTAATTGACGATCGTAAGAAAAACAAAAAAAAAAAATAAAAAAAATTCTCACGTATCGATCGTCCATAAAAAAAAAAAAAAAAAAAAAAAAAAAAAAAAAAAAAAAAAAAATCAAAGTTGCGCCGTTCTGCGATATATCGAGCCGCGTGCGCCAGTCGGGTACGTCGCGAATTCTCCTTCGCCCATTACGTAACGACGCGGCGGAGTAACGGCGACCATTCCGTAGGAACACAATTGCGTCAATAGTCCTCTCTCTCCCTCTCTCTCTCTCTCTCTCTCTCTCTGTCTTCCTCCCGCCGATTCTCCGTCTCTGAATGATATGTATAGGTTAGCTCGAGAGTTGCCAAAAAAAAAAGAAAAGAAAAGAAAAGAAAAGAAAAAAAAAAAAATTGGCCGCACACAATGCGCTGTCGAAGCCAAGCGTTGCGTTGAAGCGTCGGAGACGAGTCGAGTGGGGAGAAGTTTCGAGCGAGCCGCGCGCGCGCGCGCGCGCACATCGCGTCGTTAGTAGTCCGTTGTGACAGAGTTATCGCGCCTCCTCTCGCTCTGCGCTACGGTCGAGTCGAACGACGGCTATACGTCGACTATCAACAACAAACGAGCCACAGCCTACTTTATTTATCACCGAACCTCTCCCCGTGTGCATTTTCAAAAGCGTCCAACGCTTCGTCGTCCCGATCGCGCTGGCATTCGAGATCGTCGAATCGGATCGTTCATGGACCGTCGAAACTCCAAGTGGCGGCAAGATTTTTCATCGTTAATATTTAAGCGCGTACTTTTACTGAAAACAAACAAACGAAAGAAAAAACAAAAAAAAAAGTCGTATGCAAGGTCTGTCTACCGGTTTTTTTTTTTTTTTTTTTTTATCATCGTAGCTGGTTTTTCTCGTCGATTAATTATAATAACTCCTCGCTGGTCGTCCGCGGCGAGTGGGGAGGTATCGGTCGACGGGTATCGAAATGTCGGAGAGAGTCAGGCTCGAAGCGAAAGACAGGAAAGAGCCAAGGTCGCCGCGGGTGAACAATGCACGTGTAGACGATCGATCGTCGTTTTTCCCGTCTTTCGCGAGCGATCGTTAAATCGGTATCAATCCTTTTTTTTTTTTTTATTTCTCGACGTAACTCTTCGAGGTTTAAGGCCGAACTTGAGGTCGATACTGAGATCGAACTTGAGGTCGATATTAAGATCGAACTTAAAGTCGATATTAAGATCGCATTTGAGGTCGATATTAAGATCGAATTTGAGGTCGATATTGAGATCGAACTTGAGGTCGATATTGAGATCGTATTTGAGGTCGATATTGAGATTGAACTTGAGGTCGATATTAAGATCGTATTTGAGGTCGATATTGAGATCGAACTTTTGAGGTCGATATTAAGATCGTATTTGAGGTCGATATTAAGATCGCATTTGAGGTCGATATCGAGATCGAACTTGAGGTCGATATTGAGATTGAACTTGAGGTCGATATTAAGATCGTATTTGAGGTCGATATTGAGATCGAACTTTTGAGGTCGATATTAAGATCGCATTTGAGGTCGATATTGAGATCGAACTTGAGGTCAATATTAAGATCGAATTTGAGGTCGATATCAAGATCGAATTTGAGGTCGATATTAATATCGAATTTCAGGTCAATATTAATATCGAATTTGAGGTCGATACCAAGATCGAACTTGAGGTCTATATTAATATCGAACTTGAGGTCGATATTGAGATCGCATTTGAGGTCAACATTAATATCAAATTTGAGGTCAAAATTAAGATCGAATTTGAGGTCAAAAAATTAAGATTGAATTTGAGGTCAATATTAAGGACGAACTCGAGGTCGGCATTAATATCGAGTTTGAGGTAAATATTAAGGACGAACTCGAGGTCGGCATTAAGCTCGAGTTTGAGGTCAATATTAAGGACGAACTTGAGGTCAAAATTACGGTCGAATTTTGCGGTAAAAAATGAAGGTCGATTTTTGCGGTCAAGATTTTAGGTTCGAACTTGAGGTTAACTCTATGATCGAGTTTGTGGCCAATAATAATGTAGAACCTGAGGTCAACACGAATATGGCACACGAGGTGATTATTGACTGTCGAACGAATCGAATCGATAGAAGCAAATTCGATAGTGTCACGACATGAGGTGTTACAAAATGGATGTATACGAAAATAGAATCGAGGTCGGTCGGTGAGGAATAGCAATGCGGATTGTAAAACGACGGGCACGGTGAGACAGTCACGTATCGCGCGATTCCCAGTGATGAAGAAAAAAAAAAAAAATAGAAAAGAAAAAAAAAAAAAATAGAAAAGAAAAATTGTGTCGAATTAGCGCAAGCGGCACGGCGGGGCACGAGCAGGGGTTGTGAACATCGATTTCCAGACTCAATAATTCAATTGGATCCCACGAGGGGAATACAGAGCGCTGCGGAAATAACGCCAAACTAACCCACAGCTTTCCGCAAGCGCTTTATAAATAAATGAGGCCTCTAAATGTGTTGCACCGCAGCGATGTGAACTGTAATTAAATTATCCAAAAACAAAAACGATTGTAACAAATAATTTCTATCGAAGGTTTTATCCGCAAGTCCAGATTGAAAACGATATATATATATATATATATATATATATATATATATATATATATATATAGATTTATCAAAAAAATAATAATAATGATAATAATAATAATTTGATTGAAAAAAAAAATCGACCTCGAGCTCGCTTCAAAATATGCGAACTAAAAAAAAAAAAAAAAAAAAGATTAAGTGAAATCGAGTTCAAAGTCTCGTCAAAATCGCGCACTTTGTCGCGAGACGTTTTTTTTTTTTTTTTTTTCTTCTTCCATTTGGCATAATTTGTGAAATTTAGACGAAAAAAAAAAATTTTAGAGCTCGAACTCTTGAAAATCGTAAATGCGCACGCGAGGCGATTTTTTCATTGCGCACGACTTGTGACTATGCTCAAAGAGAAATAGAGTTCAGATTGTTAAAAAAAAAAAAAAAAAAAAAAAGAAAGTACTTTGGCTATGCAATCTGTTTAAGAAAAAAAAAAAAAAAAGAAAAAAAAAACTGACTAATCTCTCACCGACACGGCGTTAGAAACAAGCGTGTAAACAAGTCTCTCGAGTCGCGCATCCGACTTTTTTTTTTTTTTTTTTTTTTTTTTTTTTTTTTTTTTTTTTTTACGCACTCGCTCTTATCCAGTCGAGCGTCGATATCGCCTGAGAACACCAACGCGCAGCGCTCGCACACACATGCGCACGCGGTCCGCACATTCGGCCAAGTACTCTCTTATCGGCGAGTCGCTAAAGAGAAAACTCCCACGAATTTTTTCTCGTTCGAAGAAAAAAAAAAATATATATAAAAAATAACAGCAAGTGAAAAAAAAAAAAAAAAATTAAATTAAAAAAATTGAAGGTAAAAAAAAATATGTCACATTCGTAACGGTCACTCGGGAGCGGTTTGTTCGGAGGAAAACTCACTCGGGCAACTCATCCGTGCACCTCCCGACGTGGCTCGCTGCTGCGTACGGCTCGCTTTGTTTATCCTCGGTTTTTTGTTTTGTTTTGTTTGTTTTGTTTCCTCCTCGAACTCGGCCGAAAGTTCGAGACCGTGTTTTTTTTTTTTTTTTTTTTTCCCTCGCGTACGAAAAGTGTCTTGAATATAAAATGAAATTTCACCCCGAGTTCGAAACTTCAAGAGTTAATGTACAAAACTGAAGAATCCTTGTCCGATTTTGTCTTTTTTTTTTGGCTTTAAGTTTTCGATGCTTCGTTTTTTTTTTTTTTTTTTTTTTTTTTAACTTAATTTAATCTATTTTAGTTTTAGGTAAAAAAAGAGATTTTTTGTTTTTCTCGCTCGACGCGTATCGTTTTGGTGCAGTTTCGTGATTCGTTCGACGGGTCGACGCGCTTTTGGTGAACGAGCCGAGAGCGTTTTTTTTTTAATTTTTTTTTTTTTTTTTTTTTTTTTTAAAGGGAGGAGCGTCCCGTAAATACGCGCGGTCCGACACTGCCCGGTGCCGTTGCGAGACTGAAACGCCGCCTGACATGTGGGTGACTTACATACAGAGGCGCCGTGGGGGAAACCTCGGCGGCTCGCGGAACTCGCCTGAGAACCGTCGATGAAGTGGGGGGAAACGACACAACGCGCAACGCTCCGGCTCGGCGCAAGAGTCGGTGGGCAATGCTGGCCGACAAGGACGACACTATATATATATATATATATATATATGTTTACACACACACGCGCGCGCGCACACACACACACACACACACACACACACACACACACACACACACACACACACACACACACACACACACACACACACACACACACATATATATATATATATATATATATATATATATATGAGGTATTCCATACGAAATCGACCTGGGTTTGACCCTTCGCATCTTGGATTCGGCCTGCGATTTTGTATACGATCGGACTCACTCTTGAAAGCACTCAGTTTTTTTTTTTCATTTTTTTTTTGCTGATTTTTTATAATTAGAATAATTGGTAAATTAATATTTATGATAATATTAATTATTTACAATTGAAGTGAAGTTTTTGATTTAAAAATCTGATTTTTTTTTTTTTTTTAGAATGAAAACAGTGGAAAGGGATTGGGAGAAAAAATCAGTCGATTATATATATATATATATATATATATATATATGATAAATATAATATGTACATATATATATGCATATATATATATATATATATGTACACATACATGCAATTATCGTAAAGTATCGTGGCACTGCGAGCCCCCCCCCCCCACCCCGGTGCATGTGCAAATATCGTCACTTCTCTCGGAATGAAACTCTCTCGGTTCTCCATCCCGCGCATCATAATTTTTGTAAGCGAGCGCCAAGGCCGAGTGTGGTCTTGCCTATCGATTACAGCATCTGCCGGCGCTCCTCCCGTTGTAGTTTAGAACTTGTGTGTATCCGAGTCTCGCTCGATCGACGGCCGACAACTGCCATGTAACATCTTCCGCAAACTGTATCCTCGCATGTGTACCTTTACGCAATGTCTGCTCGGGTAACGAGACCGTCGCTTCGTGAAACCATTTTTTTTTTTTTTTTTTTTTTTGGTCATGCAAAGTTGGTTTTGTACAAAGTTTGTCTGGGAATGTGAGGTATTTGTGATTCCGAAGAAAAAAAAAAAAAAAAAATAAGAGAGAAACATGGTTCTTGCAGAAACTCCGCGCGCCGCGTAGTTTTCGAGTTGGGGGGGGGGGGCCTTTGTTCGCCTCGGCCAATGAGAAGGCTTCGTCGAATCGGTCCGAAAATCGTCGGATCGTCTTCCTCGTTCGAAAACGAAGAGACTTTTCCTCTGGCAAAACTCTCTACGATCGATAGTTCTCGAGCTACGAGACTTTTAAGCCCTCGACCAATGGGACGAGCGCACAGTGGTGCAGCTTTTCTCGCTCTCTGATTGGCCAGCGGCTTCAAAGCTCTCTGCATCGAGAACGGTGCCCTCTATGGGAAAAAGACCCGATACAAATTATACTCAGTTTTGGATGGCGGATACGATGCAATTTTTTGATTTTTTTTTTCTCGCGCTCTCATTGGTCCGCGGCTTCAAAGCTCTCTCTATCGAAAACGGTGCCCTCTACGGGAAAAAGACCCGATACAAATTATACTCAGTTTTGGATGGCGGATACGATGCAATTTTTTGCTTTTTTTCTTCTCGCGCTCTCATTGGCCAGCGGCTTCGAAGCTCTCTCTATCGAAAACGGTGCCCTCTACGGGAAAAAGACCCGATATAAATTATACTCAGTTTTGGATGGCGGATACGATGCAATTTTTTGCTTTTTTTTTTTCTCGCGCTCTCATTGGCCAGCGGCTTCGAAGCTCTCTCTATCGAAAACGGTGCCCTCTACGGGAAAAAGACCCGATACAAATTATACTCAGTTTTGGATGGCGGATACGATGCAATTTTTTGGTTTTTTTTTTTCTCGCGCTCTCATTGGCCAGCGGCTTCGAAGCTCTCTCTATCGAAAACGGTGCCCTCTACGGGAAAAAGACCCGATACAAATTATACTTAGTTTTGGATGGCGGATACGATGCAATTTTTTGCTTTTTTTTTCTCGCGCTCTCATTGGCCAGCGGCTTCGAAGCTCTCTCTATCGAAAACGGTGCCCTCTACGGGAAAAAGACCCGATACAAATTATACTCAGTTTTGGATGGCGGATACGATGCAATTTTTTGGTTTTTTTTTTCTCGCGCTCTCATTGGTCCGCGACTTCAAAGCTCTCTCTATCGAAAACGGTGCCCTCTACAGGCAAAAGACCCGATACAAAATATACTCAGTTTTGTATCGCCGATACGACGCAATTTTTTGTTTTTTCTTTTCTCGCGCTCTCATTGGCCAGCGGCTTCAAAGCTCTCTGTATGGAAAACGGTGCCCTCTACGGTTAAATGACCCGATACAAAATATACTCAGTTTCGTATCGCCGATGCGATACGATTGTTGTATTAATTTTTTCAATTACCCCGATAAGGTCTCCCGACCATTCCTCACTGAGCCACTTCGCCAGTTTATGCTCTCGTCTGTGCAATGAATTCCGTAAGCCATACGCGATATATTTTTGTGCGGATAACACACTTGGCAATTGCTCATTGCGTCACATACCGGCTGTTCGAAGTCTGGCGTGTCGGTGTGTGCGTCTTTATGGAGGGGAAGGGCGGGGGAGGGGAGGGAGGGAGGGGGGAGAGCGCGCGCGCGCGCTGTGGCTCGTGATCTCGGAGAGCACATGCGAAGGCCTCGGCGACGGCCGTGGCCGAGCTGGCCTGAGTGAGAACACTCGGCCGCCGGATAAGCCGGTCCCCGTCATCGCAAAACCGAATATGCTTGAAGAGGCAAAAAATAATAATTAAGAAAAAAAAAAAAATTGCAAATTTCTTTACCGACCGAGGCAATTTTTTATCCAGCCTCAGATCTGTCCAAAAATGGATTTTTTTAATGGAGAAAAAAAAAATGTCTCTTTCGCGTTAAGAAAAAAATGGCTCGGTCGATAAGGAAGATTCCGTGCGTGCGCGTTTATCGCGGGCGATTAATTTCGAGAACGATATCGAATCGCGATTCCGGCTCTTCTTTCCTGATTAGGTGAAATTATCTGGAAAGAAGGGGACTTCCCGGTAATGTTTTTTTTTTTTTTTTTTTTTTTTTTTCTTGCATTATTGTTATTGAACAGTACCGTCGCGAACGACGACGTCGCGGATGACTGCACGTTATCGCGGCTCTCTGTTGAGGACGTGGAAATCCCACAAGTCCCGGGCAAACCTCGACGGATTAGTCACGGAGAAGATTTCTATTTTATTTTATTTATTACCTTCTTTTTTTTTTTTTTTTTTTCAACCTCAAGGAGCGCACGCAGTCAGAATTTTTATCGCGTCCTCCGACAGACATTTTTCTTTTTTTTTTTTTTTTCTTGCAAATCATTTTATCAAAATGTTGTCCCGTCCCTCATTTCGAAAAACTAAACAGCAACAACAATAATAATAACAATATCAATATTAATATTTCATAATTATTATTAAATTATCTAATTATATAATTTAATATACTGTGCATTATAGTCATTATTATTATTATTATTGTTATTATTATTGTTATTATTATTATTATTATTATTATTATTATTATTATTATTATTATTATTATTATTATTATTATTATAGGTATTTCGGGACGGTTGTTCTTTTTTTTTTCTAGTTGGTCATAGTCATTATCGTGGCGGTCGTTTTAGCGTCGCGGGTATAAATTCTCGTCGTTCCACGCACACACGACACGCGACCTTGAGGCCGTACGGTAGCAGCGGGCCGGTGGCACGCGCCTTCGTCGTCGGGCATGCCTGTCCCTGAAGCAGCAAACAGGAAACCCGCCGATTAGTCTCCAAATGAATGGAATCCCCCCCCCCCCCCCCCCCCCCGGAGTTACTTCGCCCGTGGATAACGCACTCTAACATTATCCCTCGTGCATCGCAGCATCGTACCGGGCGCTCCGTCGATAAAGAAGGGCGCCTTCATTGTCGGAGTTTTTGCATGTCAACGTTTAATGCGGCACCTCTTAGAATTGTTTCCTCGGTGTCGCCTTTTATGAGGTTCTATTTGAGATTTAAATCTACACTTTAAAAGGATGGTAGGGGATAAAAAAAAGTCCATTTTGAGAAACTCCCTAATCTTATACATATATATTTTGAAAAAAAAAACTGTAGATTTGTTTGTTTGGATGTTCGTCTTATCTAATGGAGTGGCTAAATTCCCGGAGTGGCTAATGTCCCGGAGTGGCTAAAGTCCCGGAGTGGCTAATGTCCCGGAGTGGCTAAAGTCCCGGAGTGGCTAAAGTCCCGGTGTGGCTAAAGTCCCGGAGTGGCTAACCGCCCGGAGTGGCTAAGCTCCCGGAGTGGCTAATGTCCCGGAGTGGCTAAACTCCCGGAGTGTCTAAACTCCCGGAGTGGCTAAAATCCCGGAGTGGCTAAAGTCCCGGAGTGGCTAAAATCCCGGAGTGGCTAAAATCCCGGAGTGGCTAAAGTCCCGGAGTGTCTAAACTCCCGGAGTGTCTAAAGTCCCGGAGTGGCTAAAATCCCGGAGTGGCCAAAGTCCCGGAGTGACTAAAGCTCCGGTGTGGTTAAACTCCCGGAATGGCTAAAGTCCCGGAGTGGATAGTCGCCGATACTCACAGATATTCACAGTTGCACACAAATGCACGCAACACTCTCATAGACACTGCGAGCGCGCGACCCAACATATTCGTTAGTGCATATATATATATATATATATATATATATATATATATATATATATATATATATATATATATATGGGTATATGAATAAATAGAGGTATATAGTATAGGCAAATTAGGAGATATATATTAATGTATAGTGGTGGATAGGGAGAGATGGGAGTTCGGTGAGTACTAGAGGTAGCCCGAATGCGTCCAAGGCCTGACGTGGAGGGAGCGGGACAGGCGGGAGGAACGCGCGTTACTGGGTCACGGGCCATCGCGTCGGGCGACCGCGCGTATGCATCGAGCTGTATGTACACGCTGCCGAGTCTCCGGATACCGAGCAACGCGAAAAGCGCATCGGCAAATATCGCTGCCATCTCGAGTTTTTCACCGATCAACGCGACACCCGAAATGTTCTCGATGTCACCGGCCTTATTGTCACGCGAATATTTTTCGGATCAGAGCGTCGTGCACTTCGGGAATTCGATCCGATTTTTTTGTTGTTTTTATTTCACCGATTTTCAGTCATGCATAGTGAAAATCAAAAATTTTCTAAAAAAAAAAAAAAAAACAGCGGCTTAAAAAAAAAAATAACTTTTTGGATTTTTGTAGAAAAAGATTTTGAACAAATTTTAGTGTTATTTTTGCTCTTTTTTTTTTTTTTCAATTTACCGATTATCGCTGTCGTACCGTTGTTGGAGAGAGAGACAAAAAATTGCCAGAGGCAAAAAAAAAAAAAAAAAGAAACGAAAAGAATATCATTTTTCGACTTTCGTCAATGATCTTTGAAGAGATTTTTTATTTTTTATTTTTTTTTTTTTACGTCCTCTCGACGTGGAAACAAAAATATGAAGAAAAAAAAAAAAAAAAAATGTCGACGCCAATTTCGTAACAACTCATCGAGCCGTTTACGAGATACGGTATCTTCTGTAATGGGTTAGCGGAAATGTACAATTGTGCGACGAAACGTCGAAAACACTCCGACCCTGTGAGTATGTACACACACACACACACACACACACACACACACACACACACACACACACACACACACACACACACACACACACACCTACACACACACACACACACACACACACACACACACACACACACACACACACACACACACACACACACACACACACACACACACACACACACACCTACACACACCTACACACACACACACGCGCGCGCGCGCGCGCGCGTGTGTGTGTGTGTGTGTGTGTGTGTGTGTGTGCGTGCGTGTGTGTATGTATATATGTATGTGTATAGTGACTTGTTTGTCGTTGCCGTTATTGGGCCAAATAATACCTCGAGAATGACAAACGACACGGCGACTGTCGCGAAAACAAGGAAGCTCGGAAATTCTGCTTTGCAAACATTAACATCGAAATCGAGCGTAACGAACGAGGAAGAGGAAACGGTTGCGAAACTCGAGTCTCGTGAAAAATAAAAAGAAAAAAAAAAAAAAAAAAACCACCCATTTTTATTAACTATAGCGTGCGAGCTGCAGCGACAAATGTTTGTTTGTCACCGACAAAAAACTGAAAGTACAGAGAGAAAGGAAGATTAAACTTTTTTGTTCGGCAGTTTCGGGAATTTGGACAGATTTCTCCGTCGTCTTAAATTTGGGTTTTTTTTTTTTAAATCGCCGTAACTCCCGAAATAATCGTTTTTCGTGGTCGATCGTCATGTTTTGTCTGTTCGGGCGGAGTCTGGCGTTTCGATTTCACTACCGTTGAATGAAAAAATAATCATCCGCCGAGAAGTTACGCGCCATCGAAAACAGCCCTCCGACATGCGATTTTCGTAAGAGTCGTGACACTCGCCGTTTCGTTTGTGCTAAATTAAAAGTAAAATAAAAACGAATGAAGCAAAAGTAAATAAAAAATAAATAAAAAATAAATAAGAAATAAATAAAAAATAAATAAAAAATAAATAAAAAAAAAATAAAAAATAAATAAAAAACAAATATGAAATTCCTGTCGGCGAGAAGCATCGCGGATCGGTTCTCGGCGCTGGGCTTCGCGAGGAAGGGAGCGAGGATCGTTGGTGGGGGGTTAAAGAGCCCGGAAGCGAAGCTGATCTCGGTAGTTTCCGTTGCGATTCTTCAGCGCTCGCAAAGTCTCCGTCGCGTCGGTGAGTTTCGCGGCCAGAGCCTTTTATACCAAGCGCGAGTCGCTCGGGAGCCGTTGTATAATCGTTGCGGCATTAAAAAAAAAATCGTTCCCGAGGCTCTTTCGCACGCGGGCTTCGAAATGGAATTCGATCGGGCCGAGCGGCGAGCGCTGAACGAAAAGACCAAGCGCGACGGATCTTCCCCGCTAGCGCGAATGCCTTGCCACCGCGCGTATATATATATATATATACAGACACAAATATATATATATATATATAGAGAGTTCGAGAGCGCGCGTGCGCTGACCTTGAGACCGCACCGCTCGCCCGCGCCACGCTTGTTAAACGTCGGCATAGGCATAATCGACGCTCGCTCCCTCGCTCTTTCGCTCTCGTTCGCTTTTTTCGCTCTTTCGCTCGCTCTATCGCTCTTTCGCTCTCTCTCTCGCTCGCTCTCTCTCTCGCTCGCTCTTTCGCCCTCGTTCGCTCGCTCTTTCGCTCGGTGGCTCGGCTGCGATGGCTTATCATCGGTGCAATTTACGAACGAGCAGCGGTAAGATAATAAAACGAGGCTCGATGCGCCCGTGTTGCGGGCCTGCGGGCCGCGATTCGCGACGTTCTCGACGTTTTCGCAACGGCTCGATTTTCGCTTCCTTCGTTACGATTTTTCTTTCACTTGTTTTTTTTTTTTTTTTTTTTTCTTTTTTCCTTTCGATCATAATTTTTTTTTCATTATTTTATCTTGTACTCTTGTGAGACGCTTTCGCGGATGTTGGCGCGAAGAGAAGTTCGAGTCTTAGTTTCTTGTTGGTTTTTTTTTTCTTTTTTTTTTCGAGCTTTTATAAATCGGAGGTGAAGGCAAAAAAAAAAAAAAAAGATCTTAAGGCGTGAGGCGCGTGCGGCAGAATTAATATTCTGCGGCAGGCGCTTCGGGGGCTTTTTTTTTTGTTTTTTTTTTTTCTTCGCTGCGAGGATGAGTGAGTTGTTTTTGTTGTTTTTTGATTGAAGAACTGCAGAGCGGGGAATCTTGTCGGTTTGTCTTTTTATTGTTATGTTGTGTCGAGCGTTATCGCGAAGCTAATCTCAAGTTTGCACTTAAATGCGATATCCACTTCGGCCTTGGCGTGAGATCAAATTTTGCCCTCAGTCTGAATATCACAGTTCGAGATAAAGTCCCATCTCAAGTGCTAACTTTAGTCTCATGTCGTGTTCGAACTTAAGACGAATATCAAGTTCGAACATGAAATTAAACTTAAATTCGAGCTTGAGTCTCGTCTCACTTTAGAAATTAAGTCCGATATCACTTTCGTACTTAAGTCTTGTCTCAAGTTCGACCGTTATTATCATGTCAAGTTCACACTTAAGTATAGCTTCAAGTTCAAGTTTAAGTTTAATATCAAGTTCGAGCTTAAATCAAATATGAAATCCGAACTTAAGTTCGATCTCAAGTTCGCACGTAAGTTTGATTTCACGCCCGAACTTAAGTTCGAACTTAAGTTCGATTTCAAGCTCGAGCTTAAGTTTGATTTCAAGCTCGAGCGTAAGTTTGATTTCAAGCTCGAGCGTAAGTTTCATTTCAAGTTCGATTTGAAGTTTGAACTTGAGTCCGATTTTAAGTTCGCATTCAAGTTTTATCTCAAGCTCGAGCTTAAGTTTGATTTCAAGTTCAAACTCACGTTTGATTTCAAGTTCAAACTTAAGTTTGATTTCAAGCTCGAGCTTAAGTTCGATTTCAAGCTCGAGCTTAAGTTCGATTTCAAGCTCGAGCGTAAGTTTCATTTCAAGTTCGAACTTAAGTTCGATGTGAAGTTTGAACTTGAGTCCGATTTCAAGTTCGCATTTAAGTTTGATTTCAAGTTCAAACTTAAGTTTGATTTCAAGTTCAAACTCAAGTTTGATTTCAAGTTCAAACTTAAGTTTGATTTCAAGTTCAAACTTAAGCTTGATTTCAAGTTCAAACCTAAGTTTGATTTCAAGCTCGACCTTAACTTTGATTTCAAGTTCAAACTTAAGTTTGTATTTCAAGTTCAAACTTAAGTTCGATTTCAAGTTCAAACTTAAGTTTGATTTCAAGTTCAAACTTAAGTTTGATTTCAAGTTCAAACTTAAGTTTGATTTCAAGTTCAAACCTAAGTTTGATTTCAAGCTCGACCTTAACTTTGATTTCAAGTTCAAACTTAAGTTTGATTTCAAGTTCGCACTTAAGTTCGATTTCAAGCACTAACGTAACTTCGATTTCAGGCTCGAACTTAAGTTCGACTGCAATTCTGACCTCAAAGTCCAATCTCGAGTCCAAGCCCGACCTCGACTTCAAGTTCGAACTTGACCCCGGCAGAACTCTCCTCTCGAGTTTAAACGGAAAAAAAAAAAACGAAAAAAAAACACCCCCGCACAACGTACACGAAAATTTGAAGCGGTCCCTTTCTTCCCAATGGCGACGAGAGCCGCTCGCCGGTCGAGATTTTTCCGAGAGCGAAACCTCGTCGGATTAGTCGACCGCTTATCGGAGGCTCGAGCGAGTTCGCTCCGGCTCGACGCTCCGCCGACGTCCGCTTCTCTCGTGCATGCAATTTTAATTCATGCGCAAAAAAAAAAACGCGCAACAGTCCGAATTGTTCGATCGTCGCGGCGAATGCTAAACCGCATCGCGAAAGCCCGATTCCCGAACGAGCGACACGCAAACGTCTTTTTCCTCTCGCGCCGCTCTCGGTCGCGCACTAAAAATAAATACGGGAGCCGAAATATCCGGCGCGAGAGCGTTGCCGAGCTCGGTGTGTACACAGAGAGACTTGACGAGGGAGTGGGGGAAGAGGAGCGGGGGGGGGGGGAGGTGGTCGACCACGACCGCACGGCAAGCACGACGGTCACCGCCAAAAATCGTGATGCAATAGCTCGCACTCTCTGCCAGCGCCTCAACGAGCCTCGAAACGTTTTAATTTAAGACACCCGCAAATGTCACACCAATAAGTCCTCGCCCCCCCCCCCCCCCTCAAGACGGACTCCGCGAATCGGGTAGGCTGCCTCGATCTTCGGCTTGAGGTATAGATCGAGTGGAAAAAGAAAACATTGTTTGTATCACGTGAAATGTTTGGTTTTTAATTTAATTTTTATTTTTTATTTTTTATTTTTTATTTAAGGAGATGAGTTTTTGTGGCTGATAATTTTCATGCAGAGCTGGGCAAAGTACTGGGAAGTACTTTCGGTGCTCTAAGTACTGAAAGTTCTAAATACCTCAAGTACAAAGTACCGAAAGTCATCTAAGTACTTAAAGTTCCAAATACCTTAAGTACAAAGTACCGAAAGTCACCTAAGTACTTAAAGTTCCAAATACCGTAAGTACAAAATACCGAAAGTCATCTAAGTACCTAAAGTTCCAAATACCTTAAGTACAAAGTACCGAAAGTCATCTAAGTACTTAAAGTTCGAAATACCTTAAATACAAAGTACCAAAAGTCATCTAAGTACTTAAAGTTCGAAATACCTTAAGTACAAAGTACCGAATGCCATCTAAGTACTTAACGTTCTAAATACCTTAAGTACAAAGTATCGAATGTCATCTAAGTACTTAAAGTTCCAAATACCTTAAGTACAAAGTACCGAAAGTCATCTAAGTACTTAAAGTTCTAAATACTTTAGGTACAAAGTACCGAAAGTCATCTAAGTACTTAAAGTTCTAAATACTTTAGGTACAAAGTACCGAAAGTCATCTAAGTACTTAAAGTTCTAAATACTTTAGGTACAAAGTACCGAAAGTCATCTAAGTACCTGAAGTTCTAAATTAGGTACAAAGTACTTTATGTACAAAGTACTTTATGTACAAAGTACTTTATGTACAAAGTACTTTATGTACAAAGTACTTTATGTACAAAGTACTTTATGTACAAAGTACTTTATGTACAAAGTACTTTATGTACAAAGTACTTTATGTACAAAGTACTTTATGTACAAAGTACTTTATGCACAAAGTACTTTATGCACAAAGTACTTTATGTACAAAGTACTTTATGTACAAAGTACTTTATGTACAAAGTACTTAAAGTTCTAAATACTTTAGGTACAAAGTACTTTGGGTACAAAGTACTTCGAGTACAAAGTAATTTCCGTACTTAAAGTACTTTTACAAAATACAAAGTACTTTTTCTTCTAAATCGAAAGAGGGGAAATTCCACGGGTACGAAAATCAGAGGGGAATTTTCAAATCAAAGGACCCCCGTTCAGGGCCAATATTTTTTTTCAGAAGTCCCAAGTCTTCGTTTCCAATCCGTGGTAACTGACTAATCGACTGGACTACGACGACCGGACACCTTCGGGTAGGGAGTGGAGGTCGACTGAATGTATAAAAACAAAATCTGGGACGTATGGATTTAGTGAAGTGGCCAAACGTGAGAAAGGTCACGATTTTATGCATAAAAAAAAAAAAAAAAAAAAAATCGTGTTTTTGGGATTTAAATGGAAAATATTGGGCTGGGAGTAAAATAATTGTTATATTCGTGTTCGGCGGGAAAATGTACGTCGAATATAGCCTTGAAAAAAAAAAAAAAAAAAAAAAAAAAACAATGCTCTCAATAACTCGACGATATCCTGCCGAGGAGCTCGACGATTCATCCTTAAATGCATCAAGAACGTTATGCAGAAAACAGGAGCACAAATTTAGTAACTGCTTACTCCGACGGCGACGTCATTGTTAAGATCGGCTTGGGAAAAGTTTAATGAATTTAAAATCAACATTTGGGCAATGTATCCAAATTTTAATTACCCTCCTACGCGCATCTTCAAAAAAAAAAAGCTCACATTTTAAAATAAAAAATATATATATATATATTTTTTTAATTCCAGGTGTTCGATGAAATTCCATGAAATTTTCAGGTTTCCAGAATTTCGAGGATCGTTAGACACCATGTTCGAGTAGTGTACAGCTCAGTTTTCATGCAAAACTACTCGTCAAACGATGCGCCATCGTGTCAATGAAATAAAATAAAAATTGAAAATTCCATTGCGTTTTTCATTTTTTTTTTTTTCATTTTTCATTTTTCATTTTAATTGCATTCAAAGAGAGACTTAGAGAGAAGACGAGTTTTTATCGTCGACAGCTTTCGTGGCACGGGTTGGGAGGAACGAATTTTATTATTGTATTTAATCGTCGTTGCGACGAGTTGAGTGTGTTGTTTTCTTTTTTTTTTTTTTTTTTTCCTCTCTCAATCCACGTTGAATTCTCAATTTATTTGTTTTGATCGCGTTTACGACACTTCAGTCTCGCACGAGTCTGACCTTGAGAAGAGCTTCCGGGAAGCGCAGACGCGCGAGGTTCGATTCGACGAAAAAAAAAAAAAAAAAAAAAACACAAAAATATCGCCTTCCTTCTTTCAATTCCCGAGAGAGATTCGACAATTTTTTTATTAATTTAATTTATTTATTTTATTTTTTTCTTTCAATTACAATTAAAATGACTGTTTGATTATTCTTTTAATTTTTAAAACGAAATTACATCTTTTATTTTGACATCTCTAAGAGCGATATCAATTATCGTTAATGGCAATTTATTGTCGACTGTTAAGACGGTCAATTGCGTGGCTAAGATTTGACCTTCGGCGGAGTCGTCGATTCGATTGAAAATAAAAAAAATATATATATATAAAGTGCAAAAATAAAAGAAAAATATCGCCTTCCTTTTTTCAATTCCCGAGAGAGATTCGACAATTTTTTTATTCATTTAATTTATTATTTTAATTTATATTTTATTTTTTTCTTTCAATTCCAATTAAAATGAGTGTTTAATTATTCTTTTAATTTTTAAAACGAAATTACATTTTCTATTTTGGCACCTTTAAGAGCGATATCAATTATCGTTAATGGCAATTTATTGTCGACTGTTAAGACGGTCAATTGCGTGGCTAAGATTTGACCTTCGGCGGAGTCGTCGATTCGATTGAAAATAAAAAAATATATATGTAAAGTGGAAAAATAAAAAATCAAAAAAAAAAAAAAAAAAAAAACATATAAGAACAAAACACATTTGTAATCCCATAGTGCAGCGTCGTCGGAGTGCGTTGGGCGTAGCTCGAGGAAACGGCGGACAGGCGAATCGATTAGGAGGCGCTCGTTCGACGTTGACGCTCCGAGGAGGAATGACGAAACGGGCAGCGGAGATCCGGAGTAGGAGGCTCGTGTCTCCCGACCCACATTCATAAATAGACGGTTCGAGGGACGCAGACCGAGAAGGAGAACGGGCATCGAGCGGCGCATACGCGAGCAGTTAGGCACGAGGGGTAATTTAAGTTTTTTTTTTTTTCTTTTTCTTTTTTTCTTTTTTCTTCAACTTTACATTATAATTTTTTTATTTCAATTCCGGTTGGGCGAATCAATTTGTGCTCTGGCACATAACGAGAGTCGGTGTCAGCGCGGCCACAAAAAAAAAAAAAAATTGCGCCACTTCCGGCCAAGACGTTTCAAGGTCAAATCGGCCGAGTAATTTTATTTTTAAGATTTTTTTTTTTTAAATTAAAAATGAAGAGCGTTACTTAAGGGGGGGGGGGGGGGGGGCGGTGAAAATACGGTCTGAAAGCCGTCTAGAGAACAAAAATATTGTGTGGCTACTTTTATTTATTTTTTTTTTAACTTAAAATTGATAAAATATTTTTTTTTTTCGTTTCTGTTTTTTAAATTTCATAGTGTAACTTTTATTTCCGTTGACCTGCGAAGAATCGATTTGCAACTCGGGGCACATCGGCGGATGGCCTTTGTCGGTTTTTCGAAAAACTCGCTTCACCTCAAGCCACGTGCAATTTCTCGCACCGAGCCGCCAAAGTTCCAAGGTCGGGCGCCCTGAGTATTAGTCGCCCCCGGCTTTCGACCCTTACAAGCTCGCGGATTAAACTCTCAAATTCAAATGTCATTATACAAAGTTGATTCAATTTTAACCACATTACAACTACACTAACAATAATAACAATAATAATAATAATAATAATAATAATAATAATAATAATAATAATAATAATAATAATAATAATAATAGTATCAAGTTCCAACTTAAGAATATCAAGCTTGAACTAACGTATATCAAGCTCGAACTTAAGTATATGAAGCTCGAACTTAAGTATATCAAGCTCGAACTTAAGCATATCAAGTTCGAACTTAAGCATATCAAGCTCGAACTTAAGTATATCAAGCTCGAACTTAAGTATATCAAGTTCCAACTTAAGTATATCAAGTTCCAACTTAAGTATATCAAGTTCCAACTTAAGTACATCAAGCTCGAACTTAAGTATATCAAGTTCCAACTTAAGTATATCAAGTTCCAACTTAAGTATATCAAGTTCCAACTTAAGTACATCAAGCTCGAACTTAAGTACATCAAGCTCGAACTTAACTACATCAAGCTCGAACTTAAGTATATCAAATTCCAACTTAAGTATATCAAGTTCCAACTTAAGTACATCAAGCTCGAACTTAAGTATATCAAGTTCCAACTTAAGTACATCAAGTTCCAACCTCAGTACATCGAGCTCGAACTTAAGTACATCAAGCTCGAACTTAAGTACATCAAGCTCGAACTTAAGTGTATCAAGTTCCAACTTAAGCATATCAAGTTCCAACTTAAGTATATCAAGTTCCAACTTAAGTACATCAAGCTCGAACTTAAGTACATCAAGCTCGAACTTAAGTACATCAAGCTCGAACTTAAGTATATCAAGTTCCAACTTAAGTATATCAAGTTCCAACTTAAGTACATCAAGCTCGAACTTAAGTATATCAAGCTCCAACTTAAGTATATCAAGCTCCAACTTAAGTATATCAAGTTTCAACTTAAGTATATCAATCTCGAACTTAAATATATCAAGTTTGAACTCAAGTATATGAAGTTTGAACTGATTAATTGTCATTATGAAAAAATAGTTGTTCTATATTGTGTAATGACAATTAATCAGTTATACGTGCGAATAATAATGACAATAATAACGATAACAACAATGAAAAATAATAATAATATAAACAAAGAGATTTACAATAACACTTCGAATCAGACAATAATTCCAGTGGGTATTTTTTTTTAGAATTTCAATGCACGGTCAGAAACGCTCGGAGCGGTAAATTAACAGCGCGGGTCACGGCTCGGAATTCCCTAGGTTACGAAACTCGATTTCGAAATCGATAATGGAAAAGAGCGAAAAAAAAAAAACAACAACAACAACAACCTCTTTCCAGATCTCGCGGAAGCACGAATGCAGCCGCTCAAGGTGTGATCCGCTTCACGGACCGATGACTACACCTCAATTTAAAAACCAATCGCGATGACGTGTTTTTTTTTTTTTTTTTTTTTTTTTTTTTTTTTTTTTTTTTTTTTTTTTTTTTTTAGGCGCAACGACCGTGCTCGACTCGATCGAGAAACTAATTCGGTGAAAGCGTCGAGCGGGGAGCAGAATTGAATAACTGGGAAGTAAATGTTTCTTTACTTTTTTTTTTTTTTTATTTTTTCTCCGGTATTTTCATTTTACGAGCTGTTACAAAAAATTAATAAAAATTCTACGCTGCAGATAACATTTTCTTTTATTTATTTTTTTTTTTTAGAGAAAAAGTTGACGATTAGTTTTAAGGGGGGGGGGGGGGGAAGCGCGAAACCGCGACGAAGCTCGGGGTGAGGCTGTGTGCGACAGGGTAGTGGGGAATCGCGGGTATTGATCGCAAAAGCAAAGCCCATTCAGCCTTTTCGCAGAGCATGTTTAAACGCTCTCTCCGTTCCCGACTGGCGACACTGCAGCGTCTAAGAGAGATTTTTTTTTTTTTTCTCTCCTATTTTTACATGAAAAGAAAAATGTTACTGTGAAACTCCGATTAGCATTTGAAAAAAAAAAAAAAAAAAAAAAAAAAAAAAATCGTTTGACCCTTTCTTAAGGTCGAACAAAATTATTTTGGCCGATTCCGATTTTTTTTTTTTTTTTTTTTTTTTTTTTAATTAACAAAAATTACTGAAAAACTTCATTAAGTTAAGAGAAATACAAAGTGAAAAGAGAATTCATTTTCGTTGATAAAACGAACGAAGATAAAAAAAAAGCAGAGAGCAAAACACGTTCAAATTTTTGGCGGTAAAAGGCGGAACCAAAATGGCGGTTGATCCAAAATGGTTATCGGAAGATAGTAAAAAATATAATAAAAATCGAATTTTATCGAGAATGGAATAAAATTATCGACAGATAATAAAAAAAAAAAAAAAAAAAAAAAAAACGAAACAAACTGAAAAAAGAATTCTTCGCTGGGAACGAAGAGAAAAAAAAATAGCAAAAAGAAAAAGACGTTTGAATTTTGGCAATAATAGCTGCAACCAAAATGGCGGATGAGTCCAAATTGATTATCGAAACATAACTTAAAAAAAAAAAAAAAAACCGAAAAAAAGAATCCAGCTTCGTCGAGAACGATGAGAAAAAATCCCAAAATGAAAAACACCTTCAAATTTTTGCGGCAAGTGAAACCAAAATGGCGTCCGAGTCTAAATTGGTTATTGAAACATTAAAAAAAAAAAAAAAAAAAAATGAAAAAACCATTCACCTTCATTGAGAACGAAGAGAAAAACCCGCAAAAAGAGAAGGACATTTAAATTTTGTCCATAAAACTGCAACCAAAATGGCGGATGAGTCCAAATTGATTATCGAAACGTAACTTTAAAAAAAAAAAAAAAACCGAAAAAAAGAATCCAGCTTTGTCGAGAACGATGAGAAAATATCCCAAAATGAAAAACACCTTCAAATTTTTGCGGCAAGTGAAACCAAAATGGCGTCCGAGTCTAAATTGGTTATTGAAACATAAAAAAAAATGAAAAAACCATTCACCTTCATTGAGAACGAAGAGAAAAACCCGCAAAAAGAAAAGGACATTTAAATTTTGTCCATAAAACTGCAACCAAAATGGCGGATGAGTCCAAATTGATTATCGAAACGTAACTTTAAAAAAAAAAAAAAAAAAAAAAACCGAAAAAAGAATTCACCTTCGTCGATAACGACGTGAAAAAGCCCCAAAATGAAAAACACCTTCAAATTTTGGCGGCAAGTGAAACCAAAATGGCGTCCGATTCTAAATTGGTTATCGGAAAGTAACAATGGGCATTGCGATGGTTAAGCTTCGGATCAATATATTCTACGTAAGGGTAAAGTAGGAGGAGAGTGAGGTGAGATCGACCCGTGACCCAGTGGACCCACCCGGCTGCGACGACGAGGGCGACGACGGAAGCGTCTAGCGCGACGGGCGGCGGAGAGGGGGTAAGCGGCCGAGCGGTGGGGCTCGTGGCGGAGGGGCGGGGGTGGGGGGGGGAGGCGTAATGCGACGGTGGCGCCGTTCAGACGGAATTTCAAAGCCTCATTACATCGCGTCGAATCGGAACTCTCTCGCTACTACGGGTCACTAATACAAGCGGTGCTTGTGTGTTGTGGCGTTGTTATCGCGCGGTGCAACGAGGCCTCGGAACGGAACAGGGGAAGCCACGAAGGGTAGACGTGAGACCGGCCGGGAGGTGAAAAGAAATTCTTACGAGGACGCGCAGTCGATAGGTTTCCGACGCACGCGTCAATGTTGCTTCAACACGATCTTTACCCTTTTCGAATGATTTTCTTTTCTTTTTCTTTTTTTTTTTTTTTTTTCTTTTCTTTTAGGCTTTTTGTTTACGTAATTTTGAGAATCTTGATAAGAGTAGGGTATATATTTTTTTTTGACCTCTTTTTTTAAGAGCAACTGCACTGTTTTTCGACTTTGGCAGCGTCGATGACCGGAAGTCCGCGCTTCGGAGGGTTGATCTTAGAAACGGTTGGACGAAACTGTGCCAAATTTTCAGGGCATCTTCGGAGGGTCGATATGCATTGTTGAGAATTTTTTCAAATTTTTTCAAGACTTTTTTCCTCAAGTAATGTATAGTTATGTACTTTGGTAGCGACGATGAGCGGAAGTCCGTGTTTCGGAGGGTGCGTTTTGGAAACGGTTGGACGAAAATGTGCCAAATTTTTAGTGCATCTTCGGAGGGCCGATATGCATTGTTGAGAATTTTTTCAAATTTTTTCAACACTTTTTTCCTCAAGTAATATATAGTTATCTACTTTGGCAGCGTTCTATAGCAGGAAGTCCCTGTTTCGGAGGGTTAATCTTAGAAACGGCAAGACGAAACTGTGCCAAATTTTCAGGGCATCTTCGGAGGGTCGATATGCATTGTTGAGAATTTTTCCAAATTTTTTCAACACTTTTTTCCTAAAGTAATGTATAGTTATGTACTTTGGTAGCGACGATGGGCGGAAGTCCCCGCTTCGGAGGGTTGATCTTAGAAACGGTTGGACGAAACTGTGCCAAATTTTCAGGACATCTTCGGAGGGTCGATATGCATTGTTGAGATTTTTTTCAAATTTTTTCAACCCTATTTTCCTCAAATAATATATAGTTATCTACTTTGGCAGCGTTCTATAGCAGTAAGTCCCTGTTTCGGAGGGTTAATCTTAGAAACGGCAAGACGAAACTGTGCCAAATTTTCAGGACATCTTCGGAGGGTCGATATGCATTGTTGAGATTTTTTTCAAATTTTTTCAACCCTATTTTCCTCATGTAATATATAGTTATCTACTTTGGCAGCGTTCTATAGCAGTAAGTCCCTGTTTCGGAGGGTTAATCTTAGAAACGGCAAGACGAAACTGTGCCAAATTTTCAGGACATCTTCGGAGGGTCGATATGCATTGTTGAGAATTTTTCCAAATTTTTTCAACACTTTTTTCCTGAAGTAATGTATAGTTATGTACTTTGGTAGCGACGATGGGCAGAAGTCCGCGCTTCGGAGGGTTGATCTTAGAAACGGTTGGACGAAACTGTGCCAAATTTTCAGGACATCTTCGGAGGGTCGATATGCATTGTTGAGATTTTTTTCAAATTTTTTCAACCCTATTTTCCTCAAGTAATATATAGTTATCTACTTTGGCAGCGTTCTATAGCAGGAAGTCCCTGTTTCGGAGGGTTAATCTTAGAAACGGCAAGACGAAACTGTGCCAAATTTTCAGGGCATCTTCGGAGGGTCGATATGCATTGTTGAGAATTTTTTCAAATTTTTTCAACACTTTTTCCTCAAGTAATGTATAGTTATGTACTTTGGTAGCGTCGATGACTGGAAGTCCGCGCTTCGGAGGGTTGATCTTAGAAACGATTGGACGAAACTGTGCCAAATTTTCAGGACATCTTCGGAGAGTCGATATGCATTGTTGAGAATTTTTTCAAATTTTTTCAACCCTATTTTCCTCAAGTAATATATAGTTATCTACTTTGGCAGCGTTCTATAGCAGGAAGTCCCTGTTTCGAAGGGTTAATCTTAGAAACGGCAAGACGAAACTGTGCTAAATTTTCAGGACATCTCCGGAGTGCCGATACGACTCCCTGACAATTTTTTCAAATTTTTCTCAACCCCTTTTTTTCAATCAACATTACATTTTATCTAAAAATGCCACTCTTCTACAATTTCATAAACTCGGCCTCGAATTGGCACCTTCGATAATTGCCAAAATTCCCGGGCTCAAAATAACCACCCCAAATGTGATCCAACATAAAATATATACATATATATATATATATATATATATATATAAATAAAAATAAAAATAAAAATAAAAATAAAAATATTACAAATTGCTATTCCAATACACGTAATTTGAGAATAAAGCCTGGCGTCCAAATATCGTAGTTCGAGTGCTACGATTCTTTGCTTCTCGAGAGCGGATTACGTCTACAAAATGAGATTGATCCTGGCCTCCGAAGTTTTTTGGCTATCGCAATTGGCATCCGAATCTCGGCCAATTACAAAACAACGCGCACACGCCTGACTCAGTCGACCGATGTTATTCAAACCGGGGCCCAGCTATTTCTTGGCTACGAGGACGGCGGAAAAAAAAAAAAAAAAACCGATCCGCCCCAAACGTAAAAATGCCCTTTTTTTTAAAAAAGGCCGTTCTGTCGTTTGGTGATCAGCGAGAACAAGATAAAATTGCGAGTCTCGATGGTTACAAAAATCTGAAAAAAAAAATTCGTGCACATCAAAGGTGCTGAACAGATTAATTTTACAGACTAATAAGTCCAAAGTGTCATGAAAAAATTAATCAACAAATTGCCCGGCAAGGAAACTTAGCTGTCCACTGCCTCTTCAAACCTCGACGAAAATTTTGGAAATTTTTATTAAATGTTCGGTGCATCGGTGGGTACATTTGAGAATTTGTTCATATTTCTTCAGGACTCTTCGTCGAGTTTTAAGGGGGGAGTCTCGCTGAGAGTGACTTCGCATAAGTTCGACAAAAATAATAGAAAAATTGCAAGTACCTCTTGATGGTATAAAAATCTGAAAAAAAAATTCATGCATACTAAAGCCACTGAGAAGATTAATTTTGCACAATAATAATTACAAAATGTTATTAACAAATTGATGAAAAATAAAATTGCTTAACAAATTTGCTCGCAACCCAACTTTTTTTTTTCGTGAATATTATTCGTTTATTTTTCTGAATACGCATGAATTTTTTCAGATTTTTCAGTAATCGTTGATTTTTTTTTTTTTTTTTTCATGGAAAAATTTCAACTTTTTCAACTTTTCTCATTCAACTTTTGCGCACACTTTTTCAAACACTCTAGCTACTTTTTTTGCACACTTTTTTGAGGCGCCGTCAAATGGACGGAGTTCAATCGTACACTTGCATGCTAGCACATTCATAAACGTTGCACCACCATTTGTTTGCATCTTTTCGCATCGCCGTTCAATTCTTCAAAGTTACAGATATATAACAGCGTTTCTAACCCGACTTTCATTGGTACCTCGTCACTTATCTACACCGTGTCCCTTCGGCACACACGAAATTACCATATTTTCAACCTTACACTAAAATTCAAGCGCCATGAACAAACGTACACCGGTGCTTGCGGTGACACGCTGATTTCCACACATGTTCAATCGTTCACTCGACTCATAGGACTTTTACGCATCCCCCGATGCGAGGCAATATGGATTCAAGCTGTTCCTAGCATTGAGAACCGTGGCCACTTAATCGATATACCTACGACCTTACACAATACTGACGACCTTACCGACGAAGTACCCGCGGTTCTCATTGCCAGGAACCGCTCGAACCCATATTGTCTCGCATTGGGGGGGGGGGGGGGGGGGAGATGCTCAAAAGCCCGTTAAGTCGAGTGAACGATTGAACATGCGTGCGATTCAGCATGTGACTACAAGCACTTTTGGCACTGCAACAAGTTCTCTAATCAAAGAGTGACCCTCCTCAACTCCATCAAGTTGCATCGCCCACGTTTTCATCTTCCTATCTCTATATTCTCCCTTGTGGCCTCGGCTTCCCTCAAAACTCTTCGTTCCTTGCTTCAATTTCTGAAAGCCTGCAAAATCTCGCTTTGAATTCTCGCGCCTCACGCTCTTTCATCTACACCAATGTGTCGGTAAACCGTTACGGTTTACTGTGTGATGGCCAAATGGGAAAAGGCGCTTGCGTCAACCCGAAGCCCCCCCCCCCCCGAAGAAGAAGAAGAAGAAAACTACAAGCACCGTTGAGAGTTTGCTCGTGGCGCCAGAATTTTAGTGTAACGTTTGAAAATATGGTGATTCTATGCTTGTAGAGTGGACGCGGTGTTGATAAGTGACGACGTACCAATGGAAAGTACGTTAGAAACGTTGCTGTATATTCATAACAGTGAAGAATTGAACACTGATGCGAAAAGATGCAAAGAAACGATGGTGTAACGTTTATGAATGTGCTAGCACGCAAGTGTCCGATTGAACTCCGTTCATTTGAGGGCGCCTCGAACGATTGAACATGCGTGCGATTCAGCATGTGACTACTTTGGCACTGCAACAGGTTCTCCAATCAAAGAGTGAACCTCCTCAACTCCATCAAGCTGCATCGCCAACGTTTTCATCCTCCTATCTCTGTATTCTCCGTTGTGGCCTCGGCTTCCCACCAAACTCTTCGTTCCTTGCTTCAATTTCTGAAAGCCTGCAAAATCTCGCTTTGAATTCTCGCGCCTCACGCTCTTTCATCTACATCCATGTGTCGTAAACCTTACGGTTTACTGTGATGGCCAAATGGGAAAAGGCGCTTGCGTCAACCCGAAGCCACCCCCCCGAAGAAGAAGAAGAAGAAGAAGAAGAAGACTACAAGCACCGGTGTAAGTTTGCTCGTGACGCCAGAATTTTAGTGTAACGTTTGAAAATATGGTGATTCTATGCTTGTAGAGTGGACGCGGTGTTGATAAGTGACGACGTACCAATGGAAAGTACGTTAGAAACGTTGCTGTATATTCATAACAGCGAAGAATTCAACACTGATGCGAAAAGATGTAAAGAAATGATGGTGTAACGTTTATGAATGTGCTAGCACGCAAGTGTCCGATTGAACTCCGTTCATTCGAGGGCGCCTCGAACGATTGAACATGCGTGCGATTCAGCATGTGACTACTTTGGCACTGCAACAAGTTCTCCAATCAAAGAGTGAACCTCCTCAACTCCATCAAGCTGCATCGCCCACGTTTTCATCCTCCTATCTCTATATTCTCCGTTGTGGCCTCGGCTTCCCACCAAACTCTTCGTTCCTTGCTTCAATTTCTGAAAGCCTGCAAAATCTCGCTTTGAATTCTCGCGCCTCACGCTCTTTCATCTACATCCATGTGTCGTAAACCTTACGGTTTACTGTGATGGCCAAATGGGAAAAGGCGCTTGCGTCAACCCGAAGCCACCCCCCCGAAGAAGAAGAAGAAGAAGAAGAAGAAGACTACAAGCACCGGTGTAAGTTTGCTCGTGACGCCAGAATTTTAGTGTAACGTTTGAAAATATGGTGATTCTATGCTTGTAGAGTGGACGCGGTGTTGATAAGTGACGACGTACCAATGGAAAGTACGTTAGAAACGTTGCTGTATATTCATAACAGCGAAGAATTCAACACTGATGCGAAAAGATGTAAAGAAATGATGGTGTAACGTTTATGAATGTGCTAGCACGCAAGTGTCCGATTGAACTCCGTTCATTTGAGGGCGCCTCGAACGATTGAACATGCGTGCGATTCAGCATGTGACTACAAGCACCGTTGTAAGTTTGCTCGTGGCGCCAGAATTTTAGTGTAACGTTTGAAAATATGGTGATTCTATGCGTGTTGAGTGAACGCGGTGTTGATAAGTGACGACGTACCAATGGAAAGTACGTTAGAAACGTTGCTGTATATTTATAACAGTGAAGAATTCAAAACTGATGCGAAAAGATGTAAAGAAATGATGGTGTAACGTTTATGAATGTGCTAGCACGCAAGTGTCCGATTGAACTCCGTTCATTTGAGGGCGCCTCCACTTTTTTTCACATCCTAGCTACTTCCGCACACACACACACACACACACTCAGCTGGCAGCACTGTAGCTATTTGTTCGCGCGCACTTTACAGCCGCGCAAAGCGGGAATTTCGTCTTGCACTTGTCACCAAAAAGTAGTGTGCGATGATCGTACGAAAAAAAGCGGTCTCCCGACGGCGGTTGGCAAGTCGGCGGCACTCGCCTCTCCTCTCGAGCATACAAACGTCACTCGGGCTTCGCCTAGTGCCGCTGTGGCTCTCGATCCGGCTCGTGCAGCCAACTTCACAACCCCTCGCCGAAAGACCGCTTTTGCGCACTAGTGTCGCAAAGTACTATTCTTGCATCTCGTGCGCCTCGAGCGGAGAAATTACACGATGTAATTACACCTTTCGGTGCGCCAAATGAACTTCGTTTTACATATTTTTGTTCAATAAAAATTTACACCAGCCAGGCTTCGTCGTGACATTGTTTCTTGTATTGCTTTTCTTTATCAAAATTTTTTTTTTTTTTTTCCCCCTTTCATTGCACGACTATTTTTATTTGCGTTTCAGTTGCCTTGCATCGCCTTAGGCCAGGGCTAAATTTCACATCTATCTATGTATCTATCCGCCGATCTAGTCTCAGTGGTCGTTGCGCTTGTGTCAACTCTACAATGTTGTGCGTCACGCTTTTCTTTTGATCGTCTTTTTCTTTAATTACTGTGAAGCCTGTTTGTTGAAATTTAATGTACTCTAATTTATGAACACACTGTTAAAGCTTATACGCTAATTTATGACTCTCAGTACTGCACGCTTTTTAGTTACGAGAAAATATCAAGAGCTGAGCAAGAACTAAGTACTTTGGGCCAAGTGTTTATCGAAGTGTCGCGTACTCAGTCATTTTCCAGTGCTACACAGAACTTCAGCAATTAAGTTCTGTCGGTACTGAACACGTTAGTATGAACTATCCAGTCCTATGTGCCTGAAGCACTTAGGACACTTGCCCAACTCTGCAAATATTTACTTAGCACTGGTGCTTTTTGTACTTAGGAGATTTATTTGACTATCCAATGACTAACCACTCCTAAGTACTTCAAGTACTTGGCGTATTTTCCGAGCGCTAAAAACATTTACTTAGCATTGGTGCTTTTTGTATTCCATCGTACTTAGGAGATTTATTCGACTATCCAATAACTGCATAGTCCTAAGTACTTCAAGTACTTAGGGTATTTTCCCAGCGCTAAAAAAATTTACTTAGCACTGGTGCTTTTTGTATTCCATCGTACTTAGGAGATTTATTTGACTATCCAATAACTGCACAGTCCTAAGTACTTCAAGTACTTAGGGTATTTTCCCAGCGCTAAAAACATTTACTTAGCACTGGTGCTTTTTGTATTCCATCGTACTTAGGAGATTTATTTGACTATCCAATAACTGCACAGTCCTAAGTACTTCAAGTACTTAGGGTATTTTCCGAGCGCTAAAAACATTTACTTAGCACTGGTGCTTTTTGTATTCCATCGTACTTAGGAGATTTATTCGACTGTCCAATAACTGCATAGTCCTAAGTACTTCAAGTACTTAGGGTATTTTCCTAGCGCTAAAAACATTTACTTAGCACTGGTGCTTTTTGTATTCCATCGTACTTAGGAGATTTATTTGACTATCCAATAACTGCACAGTCCTAAGTACTTCAAGTACTTAGGGTATTTTCCCAGCGCTAAAAACATTTACTTAGCACTGGTGCTTTTTGTATTCCATCGTACTTAGGAGATTTATTCGACTATCCAATAACTGCATAGTCCTAAGTACTTCAAGTACTTAGGGTATTTCCCAGCACTAAAACATTTACTTAGCACTGACGCTTTTTGTATTCCATCGTACTTAGGAGATTTATTCGACTATCCAATAACTGCACAGTCCTAAGTACTTCAAGTACTTAGGGTATTTTCCCAGCGCTAAAAACATTTACTTAGCACTGGTGCTTTTTGTATTCCATCGTACTTAGGAGATTTATTCGACTGTCCAATAACTGCATAGTCCTAAGTACTTCAAGTACTTAGGGTATTTTCCTAGCGCCAAAAACATTTACTTAGCACTGGTGCTTTTTGTATTCCATCGTACTTAGGAGATTTATTTGACTATCCAATAACTGCACAGTCCTAAGTACTTCAAGTACTTAGGGTATTTTCCCAGCGCTAAAAACATTTACTTAGCACTGGTGCTTTTTGTATTCCATCGTACTTAGGAGATTTATTTGACTATCCAATAACTGCACAGTCCTAAGTACTTCAAGTACTTAGGGTATTTTCCCAGCGCTAAAAACATTTACTTAGCACTGACGCTTTTTGTATTCCATCGTACTTAGGAGATTTATTCGACTATCCAGTAACTGTCCAGTCCTAAGTACTTCAAGTACTTAGGGTATTCTCCCAGCGCTAAAAACATTTACTTAGCACTGGTGCTTTTTGTATTCCATCGTACTTAGGAGATTTATTTGACTATCCAATAACTGCACAGTCCTAAGTACTTCAAGTACTTAGGGTATTTTCCCAGCGCTAAAAACATTTACTTAGCACTGGTGCTTTTTGTATTCCATCGTACTTAGGGGATTTACTCAATTACCCAATAACTACCCAGTTCTAAGTACTTCAAGTACATCCCAGCGCTAAAAGCATTTACTTAGCACTGGTGCTTTTTGTATTCCATCGTACTTAGGAGATTTATTCGATTATCCAATGACCATCCGGTCCTAAGTACTTCAAGTACGTAGGGTATTTTCCGAGCGCTAAAAACATTTACTTAGCACTGGTGCTTTTTGTATTCCATCGTACTTAGAAGATTTATTCGGCTATCCAATGACCACCCAGTCCTAAGTACTTCAATGCGTACTTCAAGTACTTCGAGTATTTGCCCAACTCTGGAAATATCTACTTAGCTTTTTGTATTGCTCGATATTTAGAGGCATTATCTCAGTGCCCAATAACAATTATCTATGTATCTACCTGCCCATAAACTTCCTGAAGTCTATAACCGTCCCTCGACTCCCCCCCCCCCCCCCTCTTCGTACTTCACACCCAACCGTTCTCCCAAACAAATACACGTGCGACAATGCAACAACAATTTCTTTTTGTTTGTTTGTTTGTTTATTTACCGACGGACTTCTCCTCGACGAATTATCAAAATATTAATGTGGCTTATAACTAACCTATATTTAGATTTGAATTAAGAAGAGAAGAGGAAACGGAAAAAAAAAAAAAAAAAAAACTAATGGACAATGACCGAAAGACTTTGCTTGTAGTGCAATCTCTATTTGACTCAGCTCAGATATTATTGTATTCGGACTCGCTGCACATAAGTAAGTATCGTCTCTCGTCATCGATTCTCGAAGACGATAGGAAAAACCTAATTATCGTAAAAAAAAAAAAAATCTAAAAATCGATGTAAAAAAACAAATCTAATTGTCGTTAAAAAAAATCTAATTACCGATTTAAAAAATCTAATTACCGATTCAAAAGCAATCCAACTGCCGATCCACCGAGTTCTATTCCGGTTGTCCAACGAAGGAAACGCACAGGTCCGCTCTTTCTCGTACGTTACATAGCCTCAAATTCGCTGCTATTAAAATTGTGTCTATGCCAATCCGCGCTATTAATGCTAAAAAAAAAAAAAAAACAAAAATGTCCTACACATCCAAGCTCCGCCGAGACAGTTACCTGACTCTGAGAATAGAACGAGAACCCGAGTCGCACGCGAGCCGTCGTAAGCTCCGCATACCGACACCCCCACCACAAATCCGCAAAAAAAAAAAAAAAAAAAAAAAAAAAAAAAAAAAAAAAAAAAAAAGATCGATACTCACGTCTCTTAAATCCGTTCGCCGCTCCGCCTCGCGATTCCTCTCGCTCCCTCGCGACGTTTTTTCCCTCCTCGGGAACAACAGCGCCGAAATAGTGAGCACGAAAATTTCCCTCCTCGCCAGGTCCGAGAGTTAATTTAAAAAAAAAAAAAAAAAAAACAAAAATTCAAAATAAAATACCACTCGCGCTCTCGAGTTACGCGTCCGTAGAAAAAGAACGGCAGAGAGAAAAAAAAAAAACAGTCTCGACGCGCTGTCGCGAGAGCGTTTCGTTTCGTTAGCTCGAGTACCGGCTCGCGAAACGCCTCGATTGCTTTAAATAATGGTTTAGTAATTTTTCAAATTTATTTTTATATATATATATATATGTATATATATATTTTTTTTTAAACAAATAAGCACGGCACGTGTCGAGCCGAAGTCACGAGGAGTCGGACGAGTGTACTACGCACGAGGTATTGTGTCGCTCCCGTAGTCGTGTTACCATTGAACGACTCGGCCCGTCCCAGGCGGAGCGTCGAGGCGGGAGGTGGGCGGGGGGGGGGGCGGGGCGGCGGGGAGGGGTGAAGGGAGGAGATGGAGCGAGGGACTTATAGATAGGCACGCAGGCCTTCGAGCGACTTCGCACTCGCCGGACAAAAAATTCCACTCGAGCGTCCTCAAAATCTCTCGACTCTTTTATTTTTTTTTATTTTTATTAAAAAAAATTTTTTTTTTTGTTTAATTTATTTATTTATTTTTTTTTTTAGCGGTAAAAAAAAAGTGTCACTGCACCTTCGGGCGAAGAATGAGCTCGAAGCACCCTCGAGGAAAAAAAAAATGATTATTATCGTGTTTTTTTTTTTTTTTTTTTTTTTTTTAATATTACAAGTGTTTTTTTCTTTAATTTTTAATAACGCGTGATTTAATTTTTTTTTTTTTTTTTTTTTTTTTTTTTTTCTTTAACTCAGAAACTTTCACACCGGTCGATATTTACGATTTTTCTGTCTTTCGGTACTTGGGAGAGAATTTTAGATAAAAAAAATAAAAAATTGTTTCTTTCGTCTCTTTTGTTTTCGGTTTTTTTTTTTTTTTTTTTGTAAGATTTGTCGACGTTGGGAGGGAGGTTGGGGTTTTTTTTTTTTTTTTTTTTTTTTTTTTTTTTTTCGGGGACAACAAAAAACGTAAAAGTCTCGGCGACACGCGTGGCACGAAGCTAGCAGGCGAAGCGACACGCGCAGCGCTCGGTGTACCGGCGTAGACTGGCTCGAGGCGTCGCGGGCCGCGCGATAGCGATCGAGGCGCACCCCACCCCGCCACTCCGCCGCTGCGGCGCTGCGCGCGCCCCCCACTCCGCGGCCGCGCGCAGCCGAGACCGCCTCGGCGCCTCTCCCGCCCGCCCGGCGCGCTCGCGAGCTAAAGCGCGTACTCGCTCGTACCGCACAAATAAATTGGACAAATTTTGCTGGGCATTTTTTTTTTTTTTTTTTTTTTGCGCACTCGAAGTCCAAGACTTTTGCTCGCGTCACTCGCAAATCGATTGGAGGTTGATGCAGCTTTTTCTATTTCTCTTTTTTTTGGCTATAATACCGGGAATCGAAGTTGGACAAGAAAATTGGTATTTATAATTTTATCTATATGAGGCAGATTCTATAAGTTGGTAACTTTCTCTCAATAATAATAATAATAATAATAATAATAATAATAATAATCATAATCATAATCATAATCATAATCATAATCATAATCATAATCATAATCATAATCATAATCATAATCATAATCATAATCATAATCATAATCATAATCATAATCATAATCATAATCATAATCATTGTATAGTTTCAGTCGTTTTTCGTGAATTTTTTTTTTTAGAAAATTTAATTAAGTAATACTACTGTATTGTAAATATCTTTCACTGGAACTTGAACATTTACTTGCATTACGTACATCAATCGAACGTTAATGTACTTTTATTTGTAAACAAAAATACCATATATTAAAATTGAAAATCATTTCTCCAAAAATTTACAAAAACTTTCATGAAAGAAAACAAAAAAAAAATCCCCAAAACTGCAACACACTCGTGTCTCCGAAAATTCCATATTGACAGATAGAAACGTTTATTTCGTGTTCCGGGCCTCGACCAACCACCCCCCCCCCCCCCCCCCCCCCAAGAACCCCGTGCGCAGCTGCAAAAATATCCGATCCGCAAACAAATCGCGACAATCCGCAGGTAAGCCAAAAAAAAATTACAAACTAAAACTACGATAGAGTAAAAAAAAAAAAAAAAATAGAAAAAAAAAATTGCCAAAGATAGCATAAACGGAGATATCGAAAATACACCGTATTCATTTTTTTGTTCTGAAAATCAACGAACCGTATCGAAATATTTTTTACATAAACTGTTTCTTGAATTTTCAAAAAAATGTGCCCTGTATATTGTACACTACCCCATAAAGATATAAAGATATACTACCCCAAAAAGAGAAGAAAAAAAAAGAATAGAAATGCAGAGAACACCATAAAAAAAAAAAAAAAAAATAACACGAATAGAAACATAATAACAGTTCATCTAAAAAAAAAAAAAAAAAAAAAAAAAAAAAAAAACCTCTATTAATTCCCCCAATTTTTTTTTCCCCTTTCTAAACACGAGCTCGACTCCGCATCTATTCCTCCATCTCTTCGTGGAAGCTCCTTCGATGCTTCGCGATATCTCTTCGCCGGCCGGCCAGAGGGCGGGGGGGGGGGGGAGCCAGGCGGGCGTCGAGGAGGGAGATGTGTACGGTGTTTCTGAGAAGTGGATGGGGGGGGGGGGGGGAGTCGCCGTGACGTAACAGAGTCGAGGAATCGAGGAATAGTATACCAACACTGGCGTGTTACTACGTAGGTCGGAAGTGGGAGAACAAGGGCGAGCGGACCGTTGGAGCTGTTGGCGCGGAGGGGGGCGGTTGTGGCGCGGCGCGGGGAGGGGGGAGAAGCGAAGAAGTTTTCGTTGCTCTCGCGCAAGGACGAAAGTACGAGGAAGCTCGGCAGGGCGAATGCACATGTAATGAATAGAACGGCAAGTGGAGTTGGCCGGGCGGCTGGGCGGCGGGGCGGTGGCGGGGGGGGGGGGGGGTGACGAGAAGGGGAAGGGAGGGGGGTTTTCTCGGGGTAAGTTTCTCGCTATTAGTGCCACTGGGACACGGAGCCGACTCTCCGACTGGCGATTGATTACTTGACTGGTATAACTGCGATTTCGTCGGATTAATTGTTCGTTGGTGATGAAAGGAGGGGCGGGGGGGGGGAGGGGGGATTGAATAGGGATTATGAGAAAATTATTAAAGCCTCGTGAGGCGTGAAAATTTTGTTGATCGGTGGAGAATTTGAAATTGTTATTTTGAGACTAGCGACATGCGATTGTCCGTCGCGCTGAGGTAACTTAAATTAAATTAAATTCCTGCAAGAATTTCAAACACTTGCCGATGTTATAAAAATCTGCAAAAAAAAATTCATACCTATCGTAGGCACTTGAAAGACTTATTTTGCATGATAATAATTTCAAAATGTTGTTAACAAATTGTTGAAAAAAAAAAAAAAAAAAAAAAAAAAATTGTTCATCGAAATATGCGGTAAATCAACTTTTTTTTTTTTTTTTTTTTTTTTTTTTTTTTTTAATGAAAATGATTCGTTCATTTTTCGGAATACGTGCGAATTTTTTCAGTTTTTTTACTTTATTTTGATTTTTCTTCGTTTTGCACATAGAAAAAAAAATGTGCACTCGCCACACCACTCGCTTGAGCTACCTTAATTGTTTGTTATAGAATAGGGGGGGGGGGGGGAGGGGGGGAGTTCAAAAAATGTCAGAAATCAAACGGTGGCTAGGGAGAAAAAATTTTAGGATTGGCTTTACAGTGGAATGTTATACGATTTTCAAATCAGTGGCAAAGATTTTTTCGAGTGGTCTCGATTTTACGCATCAAAAGTCGTATTTTTGGGATTTAAATGGAAAATATCGGGATCGGGAGTAAAATAGTTGTTACGTACGTGTTCAGCGGTAAAAAAAAATACGTCGAACACGCAGGCAGGTCATAAAAAAAAAAAAATAAAATAAAATAAATAAATAAATAAAGATAAAAAATCGTCAAAAAATTCCAAGGCTTACGACCTTTCGAGTTCATTTTTTTGAGATTTTAAACGTCCTCAAACGGCACAATAAAACGCTCCCAAAACTTCGAGCAAGGCCTAATCAATAAATCAATAAATCAATAAATCAATAAATCAATAAATCAATAAATCAATAAATCAATAAATCAATAAATCAATAAATCAATAAATCAATAAATCAATAAATCAATAAATCAATAAATCAATAAATCAATAAATCAATAAATCAATAAATCAATAAATCAATAAATCAATAAATCAATAAATCAATAAATCAATAAATCAATAAATCAATAAATCAATAAATCAATAAATCAATAAATCAATAAATCAATAAATCAATAAATCAATAAATCAATAAATCAATAAATCAATAAATCAATAAATCAATAAATCAATAAATCAATAAATCAATAAATCAATAAATCAATAAATCAATAAATCAATAAATCAATAAATCAATAAATCAATAAATCAATAAATCAATAAATCAATAAATCAATAAATCAATAAATCAATAAATCAATAAATCAATAAATCAATAAATCAATAAATCAATAAATCAAGATAAAAATCGTCAAAAAATTCAAAGGCTTACGACCTTTCGAGTTCATTTTTTTGAGATTTTAAACGTCCTCAAACGGCACAATAAAACGCTCCCAAAACTTCGAGCAAGGCCCAATCTTAAGGCGAATGGCCCACAATTACTGACTACTCAAGCTCCGGCATGGCACTGAAAATCATAGAGGCTTGTCAAAAACCGTGGTGGTATCAAAATAACTGGTATTACAGAAAAGTTTAGAGTCTTAAGGGGGGGAGTCTAGCTGAGGCTGACTTCGCATAAGTTCGACAAAAATAATCGAAAAATTGCAAGTACTTCCTGATTGTATATAAAATCTGAAAAAAATTCATGCATACTAAAGGCACTGAGAAGATTAATTTTGCACAATAATAATTACAAAATGTTATTAACAAATTGATGAAAAAAAAAATAATTGCATAACAAATTTGACCGCAAGCCAACTTTTTTTTTCTTTTTCGTGAAAATGATTCGTTTATCTTTCTGAATACGTATGAATTTTTTTCAGATTTTTCCAGTAATCGTTGATTTTTTTTTTTTTTTTTTTTTTTTTTTTTTTTTTTTTTCATGGAAAAATTTCGTTCGGAAAATTAAGTTCGGACTTAAATTTGATTTTGGGTTTGATTTCGAGTTCAAACTGATGTCTTTGAAGTTCGACCCTTAGATCAATACGTCCCAGATTTAAGTGGTCGTACATTCAGTCGACCTCCACTCACCTTAACCAATTTCCATTCGTCGATCGTCCGGTCTGTCACGAAGTATTGGAAACTCGGAGTTTGGACGTTTTGACGAAAACGTCGACGACGAACAGTGCCGTTTTGGTGTGAAAATTCCTCTCCAAATTTCCAGCACGTCGAACTCCGCCTCTTCCGAATTAAAGAAGCAAAACTACTGTGCACTTTGTATTTCACAAAAGCACACTAAGTACGTAAATTAATTAATGCAACTTGCGGTACTCAGTACTCAGTACTTCAAGTACCTCTCAGGTACTTTTTGCCGAGCTCTGTGAAAAAAAAAAAGTAAAAAAGTACTCAACAGACTAACAAACAGAACAAAACAAAATTTTTTTTTTTTTTTTAATCGCGAATGTACGAAGCTTGCTCGATGATTCTCGATCAGTTTAGCGAGTGCGACCGTCGGACTTGGTCGGGTTGGTCGGGGCGGCGGGGGGGGGGGGGGGGGGGGGGCGACATCGGCGAGCCGGGTTACGTTAAAAAATCGATAGGTGGAGCTCGGGCGATTCGGTGTGTCGAGCAGCCGGTGGCGAAGTCATTGCCGAATGATAGTCGCTCGTTGTGTCTGCAAACGCTGGTGGAATATTTAATGAGTCCCGCCGCTCGTCGCCGCGTTATCCTGCGGGAGTGCGCCTTGACCCACTGTAACACATAAATTCACGTCGTAACCGAGCGAAGATGTAGCTCCGTTGCGAAAGATAGCGTAACGGTCTGGCGAAGCTATCGGGCACGGTGTTTATATGCCCGGGTGTTGTAAGTAGCGTCGGAATCGCGGTACTGGAATACCAAGGACGACGACGACGACAAAGTTTGATCTATCGAGTCGGCGAGAGGTTAATCTCGGAGGTTTTGAAGCCCTTTGGCACGGCGGAACGACTTGGGATCGACGCTTTAAAGGCGATTTCCGGTTGTTTATCGCGTACGTTGATTCTAGGTCGTTTCCGTGGGTGCGCAGTTGACTTTTATACTCTATCTCACCTGCAACCCCGCTTCGTCGCTCGTGCCGGCGATTCTTCCGCGCTAAGTCAATGGCACGTGGAGAACCGAAGAGGTCGGTATATCTCTTCGCTTCTTCACGCAAAATTACATTTTCAAAGCGGAAACGACGTCGCGACGAAAATACGTCACGTACGGCAGACAAAAAAAAAAAGAGATTTTCAAACCGGAAGTTATGTATCTCGGGTATGACGTCACTTCCGATCGGAAAACGAGATTATCAAACCGGAAGTTAAGGATTTCCGTTCTAATGATGAGACTCTCAAACCGGAATTGAAGCATTTTCGGTTGATTGATGAGCTTCTCAAACCGGAAATGACGCATTTCCGATAGAAAAATGAGATTCTCGAACCGGAAGTGAAGCGTTTCCGTTCGAAAAATGAGATTCTCGAACCGGAAGTGAAGCATTTCCGGTCGAAATATGAGATTCTCAAACCGGAAGTGAAGCATTTCCGTTCGAAAAATGAGATTCTCGAAGCGGAAGTGAAGCATTTCCGTTCGAAAAATGAGATTCTCGAACTGGAAGTGAAGCATTTCCGGTCGAAAGATGAGATTCTCAAGCCGGAAGTGAAGGATTTCCGGTCGAAAGATGAAATTCTCAAACCGGAAGTGAAGCATTTCCGTTCGAAAAATGAGATTCTCGAACCGGAAGTGACGCATTTCCGTTTGAAAAATGAGGATCTCAAACCGGAAGTGAAGGATTTCCGTTCGAAAAATGAGATTCTCGAACCGGAAGTGACGCATTTCCGTTTGAAAAATGAGGATCTCAAACCGGAAGTGAAGGATTTCCGGTCGAAAGATGAAATTCTCAAACCGGAAGTGAAGCATTTCCGTTCGAAAAATGAGATTCTCGAACCGGAAGTGAAGCATTTCCGTTCGAAAAATGAGATTCTCGAACTGGAAGTGAAGCATTTCCGTTCGAAAAATGAGATTCTCGAACCGGAAGTGACGCATTTCCGTTTGAAAAATAAGATTCTCAAACCGGAAGTGAAGGATTTCCGGTCGAAAGATGAAATTCTCAAACCGGAAGTGAAGCATTTCCGTTTGAAAAATGAGATTTTCAAGCCGGAAGTGAAGGATTTCCGGTCGAAAGATGAAATTCTCAAACCGGAAGTGAAGCATTTCCGTTCGAAAAATGAGATTCTCGAACCGGAAGTAAAGCATTTCCGGTCGAAAGATGAGATTCTCAAACCGGAAGTGACGCATTTCCGTTCGAAAAATGAGATTCTCGAATCGGAAGTGACGCATTTCCGTTCGAAAAATGAGATTCTCGAACCGGAAGTGCCGCATTTCCGTTCGAAAAATGAGATTCTCGAACCGGAAGTGCCGCATTTCCGTTCGAAAAATGAGATTCTCGAACCGGAAGTGACGCATTTCCGTTTGAAAAATAAGATTCTCAAACCGGAAGTGAAGGATTTCCGGTCGAAAGATAAAATTCTCAAACCGGAAGTGAAGCATTTCCGTTTGAAAAATGAGATTCTTAAACCGGAAGTGAAGGATTTCCGGTCGAAAGATGATATTCTAAAACCGGAAGTGACGAATGTCTGGTTGAAAAACGATATTTCCAGACCGGAAGTGCAGCATTTCCATTACGACGTTACTTCCGGTTGAAAACTGAGATCCTCAAACCGGAAGTGACGTGTTTCCGGTATGCACTTCCGGTCGAGAAACGTGATTTTCAAAGCCGGAAGTGATGCGCTTCCGGTACGACATCACTTCCGATCCAAGAATAAGATTCCCTAACCAGAAGTGACGTATTTCCGGTATGGCGCCACTTCGACAAAAAAAAAGTGGAGAAAAAGCCTTTTCGACACAAAAACACTTTTCGAACAAGATTTAAAATAAATGGAAAAAAAAACCTGTTATATTCTTTTTGTTTTTTTTTTTTTTTTTTAACCTCCCGGAAATGGATGTAAGAACGAGAGTTTCGGGTCCGGGTAGCGCCGTTCCGTCGCTATGAATATCAATAAGAAATGGACGAGAAAGAAAGAAGGAGAAAAAAAAACAAAAAAAAAAACAAAATTATAATAATAAAAATACAGAGTGTGATAAAAAAAAACGGAGAATAAGGGAAGGTAAGAGAGAGAGAGAGAGAGAGAGAGAGAGAGAGAGAGAGAGAGAGAGAGAGAGAGAGAGAGTGGGATTAGGGAAAGAGGGCGTCTGGATGCTCAGCTCGACCCGGCCCGGCCCGAGACTCAGCACCACCGGCCAGCCATCCGACTGATCGATAACGTAACCTATTAACCCAGTGAGGTGGCGCGCATGCGTCGTGCGCTTACACCGCCGACGAGAATCGTGCCTGTACGCGGCGGGCCGTCACGACGGGGCCAACCCGTGACGTCACGAGCGCCAGCATCGGCAGCGACGACGGCGGCGGCATCAACCCGTCGGTACGCTACGGAGGCCCCCGGTTAGAGCCACCCCGCCGTCCCCTCTGCGCCTTACACACGGATAGATTTTCCTCCAAATCTTGCAATGGCACGGTTTGAGATTAAATCGATTTTTCATTTTTTTTTTTTTTTTTTTTTTTTTTTTTTTTTTTTTTTTCTGTACCGAGCGATTGTCGATTTGTTTTTATTTCTCTTCGCCAATTCGCGCGTGTTTAACGAAAAACCTGATTGTCTTGGAAGTTCGGGGAAAAATAAGGATAGTCGCATGTTCGATGTAAAAAAAATTATTCTATTTTTACGATAAAAATATCAACGCAGAGAGCACTAAAAAAAATCAAGAATTAAGTGTTGACCTTTTTTTTTTTTTTTTTAGATCGACCGTTTTTTTAATAAAAATAATAGATTTAAAAAAAAAGGCTGACGGCGCACAAAAAAAAAATGGATCTGTTCCATTGGTATGAATCCATGAGTCGGATGAATCGAGAGGGTGGTAAAGGAACTTTACCAATGCACCAGTGCAAGATAGAGCTAAACTCGCGAGCCAATTTACCTCACGCGCAAATAATCAATGCCACGCTCCTCGCCCGAGGCTTCGCTTCTCTAGCTCTTTCATTAATCCATTTAGCTCTCGGACGCAGCTCAAGGCTCCCCGGGCGCAAGGAGACAGCGCCGGAAGCATATTTTTTTTACGACATAGAGGAGAAAAAAAAATCTTGGTTTGCCCAGACAATTGGAATTAGCAAAAAATAAAAAATAAAAAATGTCCCCATTCCCACATTATACATTTATTATTAGAACAATATCAATAACAATCAATAACAATCAATAACAGTCAATAACAGTCAATAACAGTCAATAACGATCGATAACGATCGATAACGATCGATAACGATCGATAACGATCGATAACGATCGATAACGATCGATAACGATCGATAACGATCGATAACGATCGATAACGATCGATAACGATCGATAACGATCGATAACGATCGATAACGATCGATAACGATCGATAACGATCGATAACGATCGATAACGATCGATAACGATCGATAACGATCGATAACGATCGATAACGATCGATAACGATCGATAACGATCGATAACGATCACAAATGGCAAATGGCAAATGGCAAATGGCAAATGGCAAATGGCAAATGGCAAATGGCAAATGGCAAATGGCAAATGGCAAATGGCAAATGGCAAATGGCAAATGGCAAATGGCAAATGGCAAATGGCAAATGGCAAATGGCAAATGGCAAATGGCAAATGGCAAATGGCAAATGGCACTAACAATAACCATTTTTTAAAATCTCCCAGCAAAATTTGTTCAACTACCAAAGCCGACTAAAAATTTAATATCGAAAATGAAACACGATTGTCATAAAACATTGCTTATGAAAAAATCGCCAATGCGAGGTTCATCTTCGCCTGTAAGGGGAGAGGAGGGGGGAGCTGTTCGGTATTCCGTGTAGATCACCGTGCGAGCCTCGCAATGATATGGGCAGCCTCAATGTTTATTATCATCGTCGGGCCAACTGCCGCTGGAGGCTGGGCCAGCAGCAGCAGGAGCAGCACCGGCAGCAAACGTTCATGACTGTGTTGCAGAACGACCTGCCGAGGCGGGCTCCGGTCTCTCTGTGTGTCAAGGCGATTATACAACTGTGTTATCTATATATATATATATATATATATACGGGCAACTATGTAACTATACGATGTAAAACTACACACAAGTAAACGAGACAGACCCAATGTCCTCAATATCTGGGCCGCGCGCGTTTGCGCCTCTCCGCATCGTCGGAGCAAGCGAACCGTATGCCCCGAAGCCGTTCCCGATGTCTAGATAAGGCGCTGATAAAAAATTAAAATATGCCTGCTGTATATATATATATATATATATATATATATATATATATATATATTTTTTCTTCTTACCTCGCTCCGTCCCTTCGTACGGCTCGCCGAATATATTTTCGAGGTTTTTGAGCGTTAAAAGTTTTTTTGAACAAAAAAAGAAGAAAAATTAATGATAAATAGAAAGGAAGGAATTCAACTTCCGCGTCGACGTCGTGCACCTACCGCTAACGAGTTTGCGCCCCGAACGATAATTGGGAATGGTTCTGTGGAGTCGCTCAGCGCGTTTGCTCTGTAAGCCTCGAAGCCGCGGGAGAGCCTCGGAACGGTGGATATTTTTCATCCTCGTACTGTTTTTTCTGTTTTTGTTTTTAAATCTTTTTTTCTCAACTTGGCGTGGAGGGATTTGCTTCCACGGGAAATGTTTGTTCTCTTGTTGGGTTACCGTGTGAAGTATCGACTTTTGTTTTCGACTTGGAACCGAAGTCAAATTTAAGTCCGAAACCTGAGGTCAAATTTAAGGTCGGAACTTGAGGTCAAATTTAAGGTCGGAACTTGAAGTCAAATTTAAGGTCGGAACTTGAGGTCAAATTTAAGGTCGAAACTTGAGGTCAAATTCAAGGTCGAAACTTGAGGTCAAATTCAAGGTCGAAACTTGAGGTCAAATTCAAGGTCGAAACTTGAGGTCAAATTCAAGGTCGAAACTTGAGGTCAAATTCAAGGTCGAAACTTGAGGTCAAATTTAAGGCCGAAACTTGAGGTCAAATTTAAGGTCGAAACTTGAGGTTAAATTTAAGGTCGAAACTTGAGGTCAAATTGAAGGTCGAAACTTGAGGTTAAATTTAAGATCGAAACTAGAGGTCAAATTTAAGGTCGAATCTTGAGGTCAAATTTAAGGTCGAAACTTGAGGTCAAATTTAAGGTCGAAACTTGAGGTCAAATTTAAGGTCAAAACTTGAGGTCAAATTTAAGATCGAACTTGAGGTCAAATTTAATTTCGAACTTGAGGTCAAATTTGACTTAGAAGTTGAGGGTCAAAATAAAATTCTAATTCGAGAACGATATGAACTTCGAACGTGAGGCAAAATTTAACTTTAATCTCGAGGTCAAACGTAAATTCGAACTTGAGGTCAAGCTTCCTCTCGAAAGGTTTATTTGATCTAACACGGATTTTTCTTTATAGGCAGACGTTGCATAAATGAAAATTTAGAAGTTGAGTTTTTGTTATCGATTATTTGACGTTATTTAAGGAAAATTTTGACGATAACGTTGGAAAGCGGAAATTGCCCGAGAGCGTTAATACAATAAAGCGCGACGAGAACTAGAGAATAAGTCTGTTACAAGATACAAAAGGTGAGTGGTGCTCCCCGCGAAACCGCATTACATTTACGATCCTCAAAGATTGTAAACTCGGTGAGGTGCAATCATAACTTTCAATTATTCCGTCGTAGGAAGTAACAACCGCGGGACTATCGCGGCAGTAACAGCGACTCTTTCATCATCTCGATAACGTCGCGTCGTGGCTAGTTCGTCGTCGTCGTCGTCGTCGTCGTCGTCGTCGCCGCTGCCGCTGCGGCGGCTGCATATCTCGCTACGGCCACCTAAACGCGCTTACGCCCCTCAATCTTTCTCTCGTGACAGTCGGCCGCATCACTCGGATACTACGACGAAGAGAATTCTTCCTCGTTCGCGCTCTCTTTCACATCGCTGATTTTTTTTTTCTGTTTTTTTTTCTTTTTTTTTCGTACCATCATTAACTGCAGAAATCTGTGGGGGGTTTTTTTTTGTTTTTTTACAATTTTCAAAAAATCATTTCCGTAACACATGGCCATCGTGTTCACCGTCGAAAATTGAGCAGAATTGTTCTTTGCAATATTTTTCTAGAGTCCGTAGTTTTGGAGCTACGGGCTGCTAAAGTTTCGGCCAATGAGGCTCGCTCGCCAGATGGCGCGCGCGCGCGTCGCCCGATCGATTCATTGGTCGAACAGTTTTTCCCTCGTAGCTCGAAAACCGTAGACGCTAGAAAAAAATGACAAAGGAGAATTATGCTCAGTTTTGAGTCGCGGATGCGACTGTACAGTTGGTTTCGAGCGAAAATTTTGTAACGCTGCTGAGCGTCTCGTATATAAAAAAAAAAAAAAATTATACTTATTAGCCAAAAGGCGACAAAGCGGCGAAAGAGAGGGAGATCGGGCCAGGCTGCAATAAGGCGACGGCCTTCGCAGGGGATAATAAGAGAATTGCAAGACGAGTTATAGACCGCGGACACGCTGGTTGCGATTCGCGGCAGTTCAAGGTACACAGTGGGTAACGGGTTACTTGAGAACTCCGACACCCGATATCGGATATAGAATCAATTCTTCTCTTATATATAAAAAAAAAAATAATAATAATAATAATAATAATAATAATAATAACGTATATATAAAAACATAATTAAAAAAAAAAAAAAAAAAACTCATTGCCAATTATGTAAGTGCATTGTCGTTACCGCAAGATTTTCGTAGCGTCCCGGTGGTCGAAGGGTTAAAATATAATACACAGTCTCGTAAATTAACGAAGTAAACAACGTCGACAGGCCACGTTTCCTGCATCGCCCGGCGGTTGTTTGGTATACAATGCGACATAACGCGATGATTAACGACCGCCCGTTGCTAATTACGCAGTCGAACGACATACGACCGAGTGTATGTACGCGCAACTTGTGTACCGATACACCCGGTGCAGCGACGCACTCTCGACGGGCGTTCGCGCGACGCGACGATGTTGCGCAACGCATCGTATAACTTGCCGACGCGTCTTTGGATATCTACGTCAGTCGTCTGTCGTCGATGTACGCGAAGGACGCGAAAGTTTATATTCATCGATAACGAGAGATTATTTAATTGTGAAGATTTTATTGCGAAGAGAGACACGAATCCAAGCGGCGCGAAGCTGATCGCTCGCGATGTCGCCGTAAAGTCGTCAGTGCGCCGATGCGCCGCCAGATGGCCAGCGGCTCGGGCGTTTCTCGCAAGCGAAACGTCCGGCCTTAGCGTATATGAGGACTGGGCGCCTTTTGTCGTCGTAAGACTCGTCTCGTCACGGTTTTTCTCAGATACTTTTGCTTCGACGATTGTGCGATGACACGATTGAGCATGCTGTCGAAAAATGTGTATATCGCCTCGTTAAGTATCGTACAAAAATGGCGGTAGCGGTCGTTGAGTTTAATCTACGAGCTGTTGCGCCGCTACACCCGGTGATTAATTCTTCGTCGGTTACCGGGACGGGATGGAGGAGGTGGTGAAGGTGGGTTGTTGCAATCAATGCTGCGCCGAAAGTGGAGGTGTACACACAAAGCCTCTCTCTCACTCCGGCGAGCATGCGTGAAGCCGTCGTTGTTCGGTGAAAATAACGCCCGGCTTTTTATGGACGATCCCATCTGAGCCAACTGCGACCAGTATATAAAAAACAAAAAAAAAATCGTCGTCGTCATCAACGTACCGACTTTATTGTTCGCCCGACCTTACAGGGTCTGCGCCCCCGTCCGAAAACAATAATATAAGAAGAGACGAAAGAAGAAGAAGAAGAAGAAGAAGAAGAAGATGATGATGATGATGGCGGAAAATAAGATGAAGAAACAAAGAGAAAGAAAAATAGTGATACACAGAATTCGGCTATGACTGTCGTCTCGGTTTCGTTGCAAGCTACATCTGCCCGGTTGTAATACACTGCTGGTCGGCGAAACGACGGAAAACAAGCGAGGTAGCGAGTGTCTCGCAACATTGAAAGAAGACTATCGTGTAAAACTACTGTGGCCCGTCGGCGAGTGGGTGTATCGTAAACCCCGGTGCTTTATTGCCTCACTGACCTTTCTGTAGGCTTCAGCGTTCATATTAAACGAGCTTTCCACCACCGGCTTTGGACAGTCGTGCTTTCAATACCGCGAAAACAATATTTTATGCATCACAAGCACCAAGTTTTCGTGCCTCCTCGATATCTAATTTTGTCTTCATTATCATCGTCTAAACAACAATTTTAGGAGTGAACGAACGTGATAGTAAATTTTTTTTCTCCCATTATTGATCAGAATACGCTCGTCCAGAGTTTTTATTTTGTGTCCGGACAATGAGTTTTAAGTTCGCAATTGGATCTTCGGATTCGGTTTTGAGATTGAAGTTTAATCAAGTTGGAGGGTAACTTTGAATTTGAGTTCAAAGTCAGAAACGAACTTGATGTTCGAACTCGAACATCACCTTAAGTTCAAACCACTTTGAACTTAAGTATCAAATCAAGTGTCGAACTTAACGTCGAACTTAAGTACCAAACGAGGCTCCAACTTATATCTTTGGATACCACCTCAAGATAATTGAATCTTGGATCTTGCATCGTCTGTTGACTCAGCTTTCAGCTGAAATTCGATCTCGGCGTGTTATGCGGATCTAACAGCGAGTGACAAAAGCTTAAGGGTACTCAAAAGTTTGTCATTACGCGTTGGCATCGTCCGGGCGCGTATGAGACTTGGCTCGATTGGAATAGAACAGCGTCGATTCCACCTGCTGGAAGAAGAGGAGGCAGAAAAAAAAGGGGGGTTTGGGTGAGAGTCGCTGAGGGTGGCGAGGGCGGCGGCCAGCTCTGGCGCGCCGACGTTGCTGCGCCGGCGTTATTGACGAGCCACCCTGTGACCCGTATTCGGTAACTGCTGCTGCTGCTGCTGCTGTTGCTGCTGCAGGTCCCCAGCTATCCCCTGTTTCTCTTCCTTCGTGTACATACACATGTACCTTTATGTCCAAACCCCCCCCCCCTCAACTTCTCTGCCCCTTCACGAATTCCACTCCCCTCGACGCCCAATCAAACATTATCTACTCTCCGTTTAACGATGGCAGCTGCATATACACGAAACCCTTACGCAACCCATGGTTATTCAAAGTTAATTCGTGTCATTCGTCAACGGCACTTAGAGCGAACATGGTCGTCCAAGCTCGTATCCAAAGCAAACCGTTATGGATACCTATTGCCAATTGGACTGGTCAAAACGATTTTCGCTTGGTCAACCTCTTGGTCGCTTTTTGGATTATGATCGTCGAAAGAGTCGAAGCCCCAAGATCAACATTTTCACCTTGAAAAACGAAGCCAAACACTTTTTTCTGGGTATCCAATGAAGGAAATGTCTTCGTGATGTCTCATCTCTTATCTATCCCTACATTCGCCAGTATGTTCACGAGACATTGCGATCGCTTTTGGACCCTACAATTGTAGCTGATCACCAGATAGTTTGAACTTTTCCTGGCCATTCAATGAACGAAATGCATAAACCAAGATTCTCCCTCTACATTGTCTCGTCTCTTGTCTAGCCTTAAGTTCGTCAGAGTTTCCGCGAGGAATTGCCATCTCTTCTGGATCCTAAAATCGTAGCTGACCGACAGATAGTTTAGACTTATCCTGGCTATCCAATGAAGGGAGCGCATGGACCAAGACACGACCCAAAATTTCAAGGAACTCGGGTCTGGTGCCAAATTGTAGGGGGAGGGTGGTTACGGTAACGATAAGCTCGATCGGTGACATCGTGCCAAATGGTGTAATCGAAGATTAACAGCTTTTCGTCCCTTTCTCTCCGACTCGCTATCGCCGTTGTCCCTCGACGGCGGAGGGGGGGGGGGGGGGGGGGTTGGGTTTGTGCGGCGAAACCTAAAAGCAGCGAAGAAGGGTCGGTCCGCGACTGCTCGTTCTCCCTCGTGCAGGAAATAGCTCGACCTTGACCTTTGACCGTAGCGCGAGTGAGCGAATGGCGGCACATGAAAGCACACGCAGACACACACACACACACACACACGTGCGCGCGCGCCCGCTTGCACGGATACGAATATAGACACGGTGGGGACGTAAGAGGACGCCATCGGGGCGGGCAGAGCGCGAGCGCAAGCGGTCTTTAGCTTGCCGTTCGAGGGCCAGGGTGGGAGGTGGACAGTGGGGTAGCAAAAGCTCTGGGGCTCACCCCTATTTTATCGATTCGCCGGGCTCTCCCACCAAACGAGAAATCCATCGCCGTTAACAATTCTCACTGTTGTTTCTCGGCGTCGCTTTGGTGGGGTCGGAAATTTTGGATTTTTATGGGTCAATTGTTATGAACAGTTTTTTTTTTTTTTTTTTTTTTTTTCGCACCCTTGGACTGGATTACGTGACTGTTGATCTGGTGTTATTGAGGATTGTTGTTTGTTGTTATCAGGGCCAAATCCTTACGATTCGAGATCAACGAGACGCGATATTCGGTCGATCGTTGCGTCGATCGTTCGGAGCTCTTGACGGTCCGAATCTGTTTGGATTGGTACCGTGTGCCAATTCATGCCATTCATTATCGGCGTCGTTTTGATGAATTGGAAAAGTTAGGATTCCAGTGGATCAATTGTTATGAGCACTTCTTTTTCGTAGCGTCGAGTGATGATGGTCATCGTTGAACTGGTGTTGCAGGGGTTGGTGTTTATTGTCACAAACACCAACCCTTAGAATTCGAGAACAAGAAGATCCAGTGTGAATAAGAGATGTGGGTCTTGGGTGGCCTGTTCTAAGCTCTTGACGGTCCGAATCCATTCGAATTGCTACCGAGTGCCCATAGTTAATGGTAACTCTCTAGTACCGATGAACCTATCATTAGGAACTTTCCATTGGGTTTGCAAACGCTCGATTCTCGTTTGCCCCATTGTCGGATCATTTGGTTTGCGAACAATTAATTATGGCTGTCCAAACCTGTTGGTAATGGTAACGAACGGCCAAAAAGTGAATGACAACTCTTTTTCACTGATACACCCAGCATCAGAGAGACTTTTCACTGAGTTACAAGCGCTCGTTTTTCGTCTGCCGTGTTAACTCATCGGTAAATGGTATCCAGTAACCATTGGCAGTTCAAACTCGTTGGAAATGGTACTGAGTGACCAAAGTGAGCGTTGACACTGTACTACTAATTCATCGTTGATCTGGTGTTGCAAGGGTTGGTGTTTATTGTCACAAACACCAACCCTTAGAATTCGAGAACAAGAAGACCCAGTGTGAATAAGAGATGTAGGTCTTGGGTGGCCTGTTCGAAGCTCTTGACGGTCCGAATCCATTCGAATTGCTACCGAGTGCCCATAGTTAATGGTAACTCTCTAGTACCGATGAACCTATCATTAGGAACTTTCCATTGGGTTTGCAAACGCTCGATTCTCGTTTGCCCCATTGTCGGATCATTTGGTTTGTGAACAATTAATTATGGCTGTCCAAACCTGTTGGTAATGGTAACGAACGGCCAAAAAGTGAATGGTAACTCTTTTTCACTGATACACCCAGCATCAGAGAGACTTTTCACTGAGTTGCAAGCGCTCGTTTTTCGTCTGCCGTGTTAACTCATCGGTAAATGGTATCCAGTAACCTTTGGCAGTCCAAACTCGTTGGAAATGGTACTGAGTGACCAAAGTGAGTGTTGACACTGTACTACTAATTCATCGTTGATCTGGTGTTGCAAGGGTTGGTGTTTATTGTCACAAACACCAACCCTTAGAATTCGAGAACAAGAAGACCCAGTGTGAATAAGAGATGTAGGTCTTGGGTGGCCTGTTCGAAGCTCTTGACGGTCCGAATCCATTCGAATTGCTACCGAGTGCCCATAGTTAATGGTAACTCTCTAGTACCGATGAACCTATCATTAGGAACTTTCCATTGGGTTTGCAAACGCTCGATTCTCGTTTGCCCCATTGTCGGATCATTTGGTTTGTGAACAATTAATTATGGCTGTCCAAACCTGTTGGTAATGGTAACGAACGGCCAAAAAGTGAATGGTAACTCTTTTTCACTGATACACCCAGCATCAGAGAGACTTTTCACTGAGTTGCAAGCGCTCGTTTTTCGTCTGCCGTGTTAACTCATCGGTAAATGGTATCCAGTAACCATTGGCAGTTCAAACTCGTTGGAAATGGTACTGAGTGACCAAAGTGAGCGTTGACACTGTGCTACTAATGAACCGATCATTAGAGACTTTCCGCCGAGTTACAAGCGCTCAATTAGCGTCTGTCCGATTGACTGATCGGTAAACGGTACACAGTGCCCTTTGACAGCGCAAACCTTTTGAAAATGGTACCGTGTACCCAAAGTGAGCGGTAACTCCTTTCTACCGTTAATTTGATCATTCGTCTCTTTCCACTAGGTTACAAACGCTCAATTTTCATCTCTTCAACTCCCCCCCACCCACCCCCCTATAAAATTGCGTCCAACGACTTCTCGCAGTTCAAACCCGTTCGAAATGGTACCGAGTACCATTTGCCGGTTTCCTCCATTAAAAAAATTCTATAAAATTCACCTCAGATCTGGCATAACGTCGACGTTTCCCGGGAGTTCGGGAGATAAAAATGAAAAAACAAAAAAAAAAGCCTCTCGCTATAGAAGTACAAATTCAGTGCTCGTCGCAGAGTGTCGGTACAGGGTAGAGGTTCGGTGGGGAACGTCGGGGGGGGGGGCGGGGGTGGCGGATCGCGGGCCCGGGGCTCTCTCGGTCGACGCAGCGGATTCGTCCTCTCGCGTACCTCGGTTATCCATGTCGTTCCGGGATTTGCAGCGAGCGTTGCCAAGCGACCCGCTCGTTGATCGTGACGTCCTTCGTCGTACCGTGACGTCATCTAGAGCCCCTGTTTCGGCGAGAGCCCTCGGGACACGGGAAGATCGGGCGACCTATATAAGGGGACGTGAAGCCGCTTCTCGACCATTCCGCTCTATTTTCTCTACGGAGCTTTCTTTTACTTTCTACCATCGTTTCGGCCCAATTTCGACCAAACGACCCCCACTTTTTCACACCCGCCCCTTCTAGCTTGTTGTTTTGAAAACCGTCTTTTTTTTTTTTTTTTTTTTTTTGTGTCACACTCTAATTCAGCCAGTAATTTATTGGTTTGATAAATGGAATTTTTTTTTTTTCGCCCCCCTTTCAACGTTTCCCAAATGAATCAAGCGGTGTCTGCGTGAGCGAAGGTCCGATCTTCTTTTTTGCGCCTTAATTCGCCTGTCTGCGATTGACGCGCGAAGAAACTCGCGGTAGATACCGAGGGGGAGGAAGCTCGATCAATGCGCCCACCCCCGACGCTCCGGCAACATCCTTTCAGCGTGATTAATGACGTATAACCATCCCCCCTTTTTTTCTCGTAATTTATTGCTTTTTTTTTTGCAATTTTTTTTTTTACTTCGAGTTACTTCTGAATAAAAAAAAAATTGTTCCGTTTTTTTTTTTTTTTTTTTTTTTTTTTTTTTTTTTTTTTTTTACAGAATTTTACTACCACGTTTGAGATATTGTCGTAGCGTTCCTGCTGCCCTAACCTAGTCGTAGATAATAATAGAGGGTCGCTAATGGATGTTCGCTAATGGAAGAGATTTTATCGCCGGTCTCGCGTTCACCGAAATGTCGTAAAAAGAAAGGCGTTCCTTCTCCGGAATTCAAAGTGTGAAATAATAATAACAACGAAATATAGGACAACAAAATAATAATAACGAACAGTACATTTTGTTATTACTATTATTGTTGCTACTATTATTGCCATCACTATTGCTGCCCCCACTATTGTAGCCCCCACTGTTTTTGCCCTCACTATTTCTGCCCCCACTATTTTCGCCCTCACTATTTCTGCCCCCACTATTTTCGCCCTCACTATTTCCGCCCCCACTATTTCTGCCCCCACTATTTCTGCCCCCACTATTTTCGCCCTCACTATTTCCGCCCTCACTATTTCTGCCCCCACTATTTTCGCCCTCACTATTTCCGCCCTCACTATTTCTGCTCCCACTATTGCTGCCCTCACTATTGATTCCCTCACTATTTCTGCCCCAACTATTTTCGCCCTCACTATTTTCGCCCTCACTATTTCTGCCCCCACTATTGCTGCCCTCACTATTGATTCCCTCACTATTGATGCCTTCACTATTGTGGCCCTCACTATTGATGCCCGCACTATTTATGCCCTCACTATTTCTGCCCCCACTATTGCTGCCCTTACTATTTCCGCCCTCACTATTTCTGCCCTCACTATTAATGCACCCACTATCGATGCCCTCACTATTGATGCCCCCACTATTGATGCCCTCACTATTGATGCCCCCACTATCGATGCCCTTACTATTGATGCCCTTACTATTGATGCCCTAACTATTGACGCCCTAACTATTGCTGCCCTCACTATTGTTGCCGTTACTGTTGCTATTGCTGTTGCTCATTCGCCTGAGCTCGTATTAATCATCGCGATGGGTGGAATAAAAAAAAAAAAAAAAAAAAAAAAAAAACATGAATCATTGGAAAGCAAGTCGGAAGTGAACCATTGTTCCGGCGCAATCGCCAAGTGCGACGATGGTGAAAGTAACACTCCGATTCATTGAAGACTTTTTTTTATTTCGAAGATGTTCGATGGCACTCTTCATGCACGAAGTACAGACGTACTTCCGACTTACCGGGCAATTTTGCATTGAGCGACTCGAGAGCAACGGTCATAATGCCGAGAAGAAAATCGAAAGTAGTAGTCTTTCATTGAGATCGTGAGGATCGAGAGTCGAGCCGTTTCGATGCGGAATCGGATGGATCGAGAGTGCCCCTCATCGACGGCGGCGTCCCGTTAATTACGATCCGCTTCCTCTCCCGACAGTTCGTAGATTTTTTTCCGTTTTTCTTCGTTGCCTGGACCAGTTCTTTTTTTTCTTGCACAACTTATCGTTGGATACATTTTTTGAAAATGCCTGCATCGACATAGCAAATGTCAATAGCAAATGTCGATAGCAAACGTCGATAGCAAATATCGATAGCAAGTATCGATAGCAAATATCGATAGCAAATATCGACACCAAATGTCAATAGCAAATGTCAATAGCAAATGTCAATAGCAAATGTCAATAGCAAATGTCAATCGCAAATGTCAATAGCAAATGTCAATAGCAAATGTCAATAGCAAATGTCAATAGCAAATGTCAATAGCAAATGTCAATAGCAAATGTCAATGGCAAATGTCAATGGCAAATGTCAATGGCAAATGTCAATGGCAAATGTCAATGGCAAATGTCAATGGCAAATGCCAATGGCAAATGTCAATGGCAAATGCCAATGGCAAATGTCAATGGCAAATGTCAATGGCAAATGTCAATGGCAAATGTCAATGGCAAATGTCAATGGCAAATGTCAATGGCAAATGTCAATGGCAAATGTCAATGGCAAATGTCAATGGCAAATGTCAATGGCAAATGTCAATGGCAAATGTCAATGGCAAATGTCAATGGCAAATGTCAATGGCAAATGTCAATGGCAAATGTCAATGGCAAATGTCAATGGCAAATGTCAATGGCAAATGTCAATGGCAAATGTCAATGGCAAATGTCAATGGCAAATGTCAATGGCAAATGTCAATGGCAAATGTCAATGGCAAATGTCAATGGCAAATGTCAATGGCAAATGTCAACGGCAAATGTCAACGGCAAATGTCAATGGCAAATGTCAATGGCAAATATCAATGGCAAATATCAATGGCAAATATCAATGGCAAATATCAATGGCAAATATCAATGGCAAATATCAATGGCAAATATCAATGGCAAATATCCATTATTAATAATACTAATATTATCGAAATCATCTGTATAGGATTCGCGTGATTTTTACTAGAATACACAATTCTTTATCCGTTATCCGTGAATCATATTTTTTGTCTCTACACTGCGTTGAATAATAGAAGCAAATGTGCGTGTAATGCGGTGAGAAATCGCGTCGAACGATCGACACACGTCCTTAATGTCCATCGTACAAAAGTCACGATAACGAAAAAAAAAAAAAAAAAAAACAGTTTGACAACGCTCGTTAGCGAGAGCCGAAAGCTCGACGCTGTCCATCAGCTTGTTCCTCGGCCAAGGGAAGCTCATTGCGTTGAAAATTTTCGTGGAGAATGGCGACGCGAGTTCGCCTGGACTTTGTCCGCCTCTCAATTGTCTCGATCCTCGTTTTTGCGGCGAGCGTCGAAGCAACGAAAATTTTTGAGATATCTGCTAAAACTACTTCCCATCAAAATCGCCGAGCGATCGAGTCAACTGTAATGAGATATCTTCGGGAGGTCGGCAAAAACTCGGTCGTCGTTCATCTCATCGTCGACTCCGCGCAGGTAAGCAAGAGCTCGAAGAAATTTCGAGAGAAAATTCATTTTTAAATCGCGCCGCGCCGAATCTCCGTGAATTAACTCGATACATTGAAATTTGCAATTATCATAAATTTTTTTTACAATTCGCGAGCATTGCAAAGAAGTTAGATAGTAAATAAAGAAGAAAAAAAAATCGTAATTTGTGTTAAAAATAAAAATGTTCAATAACAATTTTCACAGAGACTAAAGCACTAAATTATAAAATTGTATTGTTTTCTTTAGCTCTCGGTTTGGCATAAAAGACGGAATAAATTGTAGCACTTTAGGAGGGAATCGTTTCCGTTTCACGAAAAAAAAAAAAAAAAAAAAAAAAAAAAAAATGTTTAAACCTTAGAGATTTACGAGTTGATTTTTTTTTTTTTTTTTTAACCGACCGATCGTAAGTGCTTATTCTTTTATTTATTGTTTTATTTTATTTATTTATTTTATTTTATTTTTTTTTTTATAGGACGGCATGGAGAAAACTCGGGAAACGATCGTGAAAACGTGCTCGAAATTCGGTGCACCGGTGACGATTCTTCTCTCGGACGAATCGACGGAAAATCGGCTTCCTCGGATTGTCAATGCGCGTTATCCGAAATTTCGTCACGTACTCGCGATATATCGCGGTATAGAGAGATTGAAACCGGCGATGTTGAAGGAGGCTTACAAGAGGGCGTGGAAATCGGGAGGATTCTTTGGAATCTTCGTCGAAGGAGAAACGATTGACGAGGGGAGGGCCGAAGCGCTGTTGAAAAGTTTCTGGGAAATTGACTGCTCGAACGTTGTTCTGATAGATTTGGCTTCGTCGTCGACGTCGTCGGGTTCACCGAAGATCTACAGCTACGACCCTTTTCACAACGTCGCCAAGCAACCCAATCGAACTTTCTATGAGGTAACAGAAATTCAGTTGTCATTTTTTTTTTTTTTATTTTTTATTTTTTTTTATTAACTCTACCCCTTCGTGTCAAGCTCCTTGTCGGGAGCACACGAGTGCTCAATTCTTGATCAATTCTTGTTTAAAAAAAATCTTCAATTTTCATTAAAAATGCTCAACTCTTGTAATAGATGTTTAATTCTTGTGAAAATTGTTCAATTCTTGTAAAAGATGTTTAATTCTTGTAAAAATTGTTCAATTCTTGTAAAAGATGTTTAATTCTTGTAAAAGATGTTTAATTCTTGTAAAAGATGTTTAATTCTTGTAAAAATTGTTCAATTCTTGTAAAAGATGTTTAATTCTTGTAAAAATTGTTCAATTCATGTAAAAATTTTTCAATTCATCAAAAAAATTCTTCAATTCATCTAAAAACTCTTTAATTAATCTAAAAAATCTTCAATTAATCTAAAAACTATTCAATTAAACTGAAAACTCTTCAATAATCTAAAAACTCTTCAATTAATCTAAAAACTCTTCAATTCATATAAAAATTGTTCAATTCATCAAAAAAATTCTTCAATTCACCTAAAAATTCTTCAATCCATCAAAAAATTCTTCAATTCATCAAAAAATTCTTCAATTCATCGAAAAACTATTCAATTCATCTAAAAACTCTTCAATTCAAAAAGTGTTCGATTCATATAAAAATTGTTCAATTAATTTAAAAACTCTTCAATTAATCTAAAAACTCTTCAATTAATCTAAAAACTCTTAAATTCAAAAAGTATTCAATTCGTATAAAAATTGTTCAATTCATCAAAAAAATTCTTCAATTCACCTAAAAATTCTTCAATCCATCAAAAAATTTTTCAATTCATCAAAAAAATTGTTCAATTCACCTAAAAATTCTTCGATCCATCAAAAAACTATTCAATTCATCTAAAAACTCTTCAATTCAACAAGTGTTCGATTCATATAAAAATTGTTCAATTCATCAAAAAACTATTCAATTCATCTGAAAACTCTTCAATTAACCTAAAAATTCTTCAATTCACCTAAAAATTCTTCAATCCATCAAAAAATTCTTCAATTCATCAAAAAACTATTCAATTCATCAAAAAACTATTCAATTCATCTAAAAACTCTTCAATTAATCTAAAAACTCTTCAATTAATCTAAAAACTCTTCAATTCAAAAAGTGTTCAATTCATATAAAAATTGTTCAATTCATCAAAAAAATTGTTCAATTAATCTAAAAATTCTTCAATCCATCAAAAAATTTTTCAATTCATCTAAAAACTATTCAATTAATCTAAAAACTCTTCAATTAATCTCAAAGCCTATCCCGAGCCCAAAGACCTCAAACACCCGCCCAGATAAAAAAAAAAAAAAAAAAAAAAAAAAACAAAACAAAAAAATCAAAAAAATCTCTCCCCAGGTGAACGCGACAGATGAATTATTCCCGTCGAAGCTGCGCGATCTTCGTGGCCGGCCGATATCGATATCGCTCTATCCGAACAGTCCATCGGCGACAATGCCGCGTGGCGGCGATCTCACCGTCGCTACCGGCACGGACGTCGAGCTCCTGCGCTACGCCTCCCGTCGTCTTAACTTCGCGATCGAGCTGCTGACAGGCGACGTCGAGGCCGTGACTTACGTGACACGTCTGCCGAACGGTCGTCGTGTCGGTCCGGCGGGCGACATTCTCACCGGCAAGAGCGACTATCTCGCTAACTCGCAGTTCCTCGAGTCGGTTGACGCTGGCTCGGCAGATCTGGACTTCGCCTATCCGTACTGGCGATCGCACAGTATAGTAGTCGTTCGACGGGCGCGCCCTCTGCCGGCCTTCTTCTACATCATCCGCAGCACCGAAACGACGCACGTTCTCTACGTCGGAATCTTCGCGATATTCGTCTTCTTCCTCTATCGTAAGATCGTCAAGAACTGCGACAATTTTCTCCTTACGATTCTCGGTCTCGTTCTATTTCAGCACCTGCGCAATATCAGCGTCAAAATATCGGACAGAGTTTTTTCGTTCGCCCTCCTATACGGTTCCTTCGTTATCTGCACGATTTGCCAGGGTTACCTCGTCAACGATCTTACCGCGTCGCCGATCTATCCGAACGCCGAGACCCTCGCGCAGCTCGCCGAAGACGAGTCCCTTCGGATCTTGATGGTTCGTCCTTACGAGCTGAGAATCCTTAGGCGCGAGATGTCCGACGACTCGAAGCGCAGACTCGCACTGATCGCCCGTGTCGAGTACAACTTCAGTCACTGCATGAGCCGCCTGAGGGCGTCGCGGAGCGTCGCATGCACGATCGACGCTAGCTACGGAAAGTTCTCGCTCGCCAGCGCACGGCGCAGCGAGCTCGAGCGGGCGTTACCGACAATCGGTAAGGAAGAGCCGCCGACGATGCACGTCGTCAAGGAGAGCCTCATAAATTTCTGGCAGTCCTATCTCGTGCGAAAGGGCTTTCCTCATCTTGACGGACTGGACGAGAGCTTCGCCAGGGCGTTCGAGTTCGGTCTCGTCGATAAGTGGATCAGAGACGACAAGGGAAGGAGATTCAACGAACCGCCGCTCTCGAAGGAACCGTCGACGCTCGGCCTCAAGCATCTTGACTACACTTTCGCGGTTCTGTTGATCGGCGACGCTCTGGCTGTTGTTGTTTTCGTCGCGGAGATCGTCGTCGCTCGACGAGCGACCAGATCGTTCCTCGTAAGAATACGACGCGGCTTTCGGTGGGGCGCGACGGAAGTCGTCGATATTTAAAGACCTTCTCGATCGCGGAAATATCATCAGCTTTTTTTTTTTTTTTTAAACGTCTCATTTTTTTTTTTTTTTACCGGAAGTCACGTCGATTTGTCGATAAGTTGGATTTGTTAAACCGGAAGCGATGTTTTCTTCGCGTGATGATGCTTCCGGTAAACAAAAAAACTGGGATTCTTAAACCGGAAGTGACATTTTCTCGGGTGACGGCGCTTCCGGTCAAAAGCTGAGATTTATTTATAAACCGGAAGTGACGTTTTCGAGGGTGACGGCGCTTCCGGTCAAAAGCTGAGATTTATTTATAAACCGGAAGTGACGTTTTCTCGGATCAGAGCGCTTCCGGTAAAAAAACTGAGATTCTTAAACCGGAAGTGACGTTTTCGAGGGTGACGGCGCTTCCGGTCAAAAGCTGAGATTTATTTATAAACCGGAAGTGAAGTTTTCTCGGATCAGAGCGCTTCCGGTAAAAAAACTGAGATTCTTAAACCGGAAGTGACGTTTTCGAGGGTGACGGCGCTTCCGGTCAAAAGCTGAGATTTATTTATAAACCAGAAGTGACGTTTTCGAGGGTGACGGCGCTTCCGGTCAAAAGCTGAGATTTATTTATAAACCGGAAGTGAAGTTTTCTCGGATCAGAGCGCTTCCGGTAAAAAAACTGAGATTCTTAAACCGGAAGTGACGTTTTCGAGGGTGACGGCGCTTCCGGTCAAAAGCTGAGATTTATTTATAAACCGGAAGTGACGTTTTCTCGGATGAGAGCGCTTCCGGTGAAAAAACTGAGATTCTTAAACCGGAAGTGACATTCTCTCGGGTGACGTCACTTCCGGTTAAAAACTGAGAGGTCGAAACCGTAAGTTATGATTTCCCGAATGACGTCACTTCCGGTTGAGAACTGAAAGGTTGAAACCGGAAGTGACATTTTCTCGGGTGACGGCGCTTCCGGTCAAAGGGTGAGATTTTTAAACCGGAAGTGACGTTTTCGAGGGTGACGGCGCTTCCGGTCGAAAGCTGAGATTTATTTATAAACCGGAAGTGACGTTTTCTCGGATCAGAGCGCTTCCGGTAAAAAAACTGAGATTCTTAAACCGGAAGTGACGTTCTCTCGGGTGACGTCACTTCCGGTTAAAAACTGAAAGGTCGAAACCGGAAGTTATGATTTTCCGAATGACGTCACTTCCGGTCGGAAGCCGAGATGTCGAAACCGGAAGTGACAATTTCCCGAATGACGTCACTTCCGGTTGAGAACTGAGAGGTTGAAACCGGAAGTGACATTTTCTCGGGTGACATCACATCCGGTCGGAGACCGAGATTCTGAAACCGGAAGTGTCGTATTTCCGGTACGACGTCACTTCCGGTCGAAGACCGAGATTTTGAAAGCGGAAGTGTTGTATTTCCGGTACGACGTCATTTCCGGTCGAGAATTGAGATTTTGAAACCGGAAGTGTTGTATTTCCGGTACGACGTCACTTCCGGTCGAGAATTGAGATTTCAAAACCGGATGTGACATTTTCCCGGATGACGTCACATCAGCTCGAAAACCGATGGGGAAAACCGAAAATCAAATGGGATCTCAAAAAATCGAGCATCGACCCGGAAGTCATCGATGACCTTGACTCACCCTTATGCGCACACAATCATCCTCATCAGCGTCAATTTATTCTCGACCAACATTTAATTCCCTATAATTAAAAAAAAAACAAACAAAAGAACTAAAATAAAATCGAGAATTTCCAGAATTAGTTTCCTCAAGAAAATTAAAAAAAAAAGGGCGCTCGAGTACGCGGCGTTGCTTCGACCCCTTTTTTATTCGCTCCCCCTCCCCCGCGCCCCCCGCCGACGCTCAGCGACCGGGAGGAGAGTGCACGACTCTGATCTGTGTGTGGCTGGGACGCCGGATGAGACAAGTCGGTCGATAGAGCTACCAACCGCCGCGTGGGCTACGCGCGTTCTCTTCACCTCTCCTCGATGTGTTCGCTTCGCCCCTTTCGTTCCCGTCGCGCCGCTCGCCCCGCTCTGTCGCTCCGCAGCGGGGTAACGCGCGCCTCGCCGCTCGACGGCCGAAGGTTGCGCTGGCCCGGCTCCGGCCGCGCCGGGCTTGCAGCTGATCCGCACGACGTGGCGCTAATGGATGAATGAAAATTGTCGACGACGAAAGCTCACAACGAAACGTCCAATTCCGTCCCTACCACCTCTCTTTGCAGCTTTGAGTCTCGCACTGCGTGGGAATTCCCGGATTTAATGCAGGTGTTTTTTTTTTTTTTTTTTTTGGGGGGGGGGGGGGAATGATTGAAAATGTTTGGGGGGGGGGGGGGGGAAATCCAATGGAGAACTTCGGACTCGCCCGGGCTGCAGCGCTGCGCTGAGAGGCAACGAACATCCTCGAACGCTCTCGCTGCCCACGTAGAGCGCGACGAAGGTCAGAGGTAACTGGGTCGCTCGCTTTGACTACGAGCCATGCACTTTTTTTCGGGTTCCGAGTCTTTGGAACGAGGAAGAGGTTTTTTTTTTTTTTTTTTTTTTTTTTTTTTTTTTTGGGGGGGGGGATTTTTGGACTCTCGAGGCTCGAGTTCCGAAGACCTTTATTTTGGATCATTTTGGTGGGCTCTTCATTCTTGTGGGAGAAATTTGACGTAGGGATTTTTTTACTCGTGGCCTTCCTTATGAATCTTGTTTAAAAAAAATTCCCTAGTAAAATAATAAAACAGTACGCATTTGTGTGGAAACACTAAAATCCAACAAAGATACAACTATAATTAGAATATATTCATAGAATTAGAATACTTTCTTATTGATCTTATAATAGAAAATTCTGTCAATAAAAAAAAAAAAATCCCTAGTGTAATAATAAAAACTACGTATTCGCGTGTAAATGCTGAAGTTCAATAAAAAAAAAAAAAGATAAAAGAATTACCCTGATAATTAAAACACTTCCTTATCAAGCTTATTTAAAAAAAACAAAAAAATGCTCCCAGCAAGCAAAAAAAAAATTCCCTAGTAAAACAACAAAAACTACGCATTCGTGTGTAAATGCTAAAGTTCAATTAAAAAAAAAAAAAAAAGATAAAAGAATTATTCTCAGAATTAAAATACTTCCTTACTAATCTTATAAAATGAAAAAAAAAAAAAAAAAAAAAAAAAAAAATTCCCTAGTAAAATAATAAAGTACCAATTCGCCTTCAAATGCTAAAAAAAAAAAAAACCCTGACAAAATAAAAAAAAAAACGTACTTATTAGTCTGTAAATGCTGATGCAAAAAATTAAAAAAAAAAAAAAAAGGTTTAGTGTCGGTGAAAAGGGCAGCGGCGAGAGACGGCGCGAGGAGAGGACGGGCGGGGAGGGGGGGGCAGTCGAGGAGTGGGGGAAGCGAGCGGTTGGGTGTTGTCAGTTGGGCGCTCTCTGGTTCACGTCCGCGTCCCCGCTTCGAGAGCTCGTCTTCCCGATGCACCCTCGGTATGACGAGGCTGTAACCTTGGTAACTCGCTCTCCGATCTTCGTCCTCACCGCCGATCCCCCTCCTTTACCCCACCCCTACCGCTTTCCCCCCACCATCTCGACGACCCCACGCAAATTCACCAACACGGCTCGCACAACTTCCCCATCTCGCGCGTATCGGTCTATCGAAAAATCTCTCCCCTCTGCCCCCCCCCCCCCCCCCGCCCCGTCCACGACGATTCCGTGAGTCCGCCTAGGCTCGTTTTTTTTTTTTTTTTTTTTTTTTTTTTTTTTTTTTTTTTTTTCTCTTGGGATTTCTTGACGATGAAAATCGGCGGATGAAAATGTGGGGAATCCTGAAAATTGGGGATAATAAGAGATGTAAGCTTTTTTTTTTGTTGGGAATCAAACGGTATTTTTTTTTTTTTTGTAAAGTGGAGTGAAAGTTTATGTAATTCGTTAGGCAAAAATTATGAAAATGGTTACGTGAAAAATTTTAACGTTGTTGCACAAAAATTGTACGATCATTGCGTAAAAATTATAACACTATTGCGCACATAATGATAAAGTCATTGCGCGAAAAATTATGATATTATTGCGTAAAAATTATAACATCTTATCCAAAGATAATTTTTCAGCGAAATGTTATAATTTTGTCGTCAAATAATGTTAAAACGTTTGCGCAATGATTTCAAGATTTTAAGATGTTATAATAACATCTTTCCTACAAATCATAAAATTATTCCGTAAAAATTATGAAATTATTAGCGATTCGACACCGAGGTATGAAAATGTTGAGAAGAAAAAGTTGTTGTTTTTTTTTTTTTTTTTTTTTTTTTACGAGAACAAAGCTTTCTTTGTGGGAGGGCGGAGAAACTGTAAAATAATTGCGAAAGGCGAGGGGTTGGTTTGGATGTGTTTTGACGGGGTGTGCTAACCTACCGCGGAGCTCTCTGGGTTTCCCCTCGCAGTGTACGCCGAAAAGGAGTGAGGAGAGGGGGGGGGGGAGGTTTACGAGATGGAAGCAAGGGGAGGGGGAGAGAGAGAGAGTGGCATTGGGTCGAGGTCACCAGGACGCTAAAGCGATCGATGCAGCTTGCCAACGGCGCACCACCACCACAGGCACAAACACCACCGGCCAATCCCACCCCCCGGCAACTTCGCCTCAAACCTCCGAATGCCTCCGTCATCTATCTCCGCTCTTCCGGCCCTTGCTCAAATAATCATTTCATTCATTTTTAAATCAAATAATCATTTCATTCATTTTTTAATCAAATAATCATTTCATTCATTTTTAAATCAAATAATCATTTCATTTATTTTTAAATTAAATAATTATTTCATTCATTTTTAAATCAATAATTATTTCGTTGATTTTTAAATCAATAACGATTTCATTGATTTTTAAATCAAATAATAATTAGCTTAAAAAAACGAAAACAACATTGGATTTGATGATAAATTTCAGTCACTTCAGTTACTTCAGTCACTTCGGTTATTTAATTTAAAATTAGTTAAGTTAGTTAAATCGGTTAGCTCAGTCCGCTAGCTCAGTTGGTTCAGGTCCGTCGGTTAGTTGAGTCGTCCAGTTGAGTCGTTTAGTTGAGTCGGTTAGTTGAGTCGTCTAGTTGAGTCGTCTAGTTGAGTCGTCTAGTTGAGTCGTCTAGTTGAGTCGTCTAGTTGAATCGGTTAGTTGAGTCGTCTAGTTGAGTCGTTTAGTTGAGTCGTCTAGTTGAGTCGTCTAGTTGAGTCGTCTAGTTGAGTCGTCTAGTTGAGTCGTCTAGTTGAGTCGTCTAGTTGAGTCGTTCAGTTGAGTCGTTCAGTTGAGTCGTTCAGTTGAGTCGTTCAGTTGAGTCGTTCAGTTGAGTCGTTCAGTTGAGTCGTTCAGTTGAGTCGTTCAGTTGAGTCGTTCAGTTGAGTCGTTCCGTTGAGTCGTTCCGTTGAGTCGTTCCGTTGAGTCGTTCAGTTGAGTCGTTCAGTTGAGTCGTTCAGTTGAGTCGTTCAGTTGAGTCGTTCAGTTGAGTCGTTCAGTTGAGTCGGTTAGTTGAGTCGTCTAGTTGAGTCGTCTAGTTGAGTCGTCTAGTTGAGTCGTCTAGTTGAGTCGTTCAGTTGAGTCGTTCAGTTGAGTCGTTCAGTTGAGTCGTTCAGTTGAGTCGTTCAGTTGAGTCGTTCAGTTGAGTCGTTCAGTTGAGTCGTTCAGTTGAGTCGTTCAGTTGAGTCGTTCAGTTGAGTCGTTCAGTTGAGTCGTTCAGTTGAGTCGTTCAGTTGAGTCGTTCAGTTGAGTCGTTCAGTTGAGTCGTTCAGTTGAGACGTTCAGTTGAGTCGTTCAGTTGAGTCGTTCAGTTGAGTCGTTCAGTTGAGTCGTTCAGTTGAGTCGTTCAGTTGAGTCGTTCAGTTGAGTCGTTCAGTTGAGTCGTTCAGTTGAGTCGTTCAGTTGAGTCGGTTAGTTGAGTCGTTTAGTTGAGTCGTTTAGTTGAGTCGGTTAGTTGACTCGGTTAGTTGAGTCGTTTAGTTGAGTCGGTTAGTTGAGTCGTTTAGTTGAGTCGTTGAGTTGAGTCGTTGAGTTGAGTCGTTGAGTTGGGTCGTTGAGTGGAGACGTTTAGTTGAGTCGTTTAGTTGAGTCGGTTAGTTGAGTCGGTTAGTTGAGTCGGTTAGTTGAGTCGGTTAGTTGACTCGTTTAGTTGAGTCGTTTAGTTGAGTCGTTTAGTTGAGTCGTTCAGTTGAATCGGTTAGTCGAGTCGCTTAGTTCAGCTGATTAGTTCAGTCTATTAGCTCAGTCGCTTAGTTCAGTCAGTTTGAAATGAAAATTAAATATAGTACGACAAAACTATCATTGCGGCCATTTTTTTTTTGTTTTGTTTACGAACAATACGAAAGACAAAGAGAAGCAACTTTTATTTATTAATTTTCTTCAAGTTTTTCAAGTCGCGTCTCAATTGCCGTTCAGTATTCAGATCGATTAAGCCAATAATTGATATCTAACGCACCTGAATTATCCAATCGAACTTTGACGATAAAATTCTTATCGTCTTTTTTTTTTTTTTGTCGATAATATTGATTCCAATTTATCGTTTTCACACACTAACTGTAATCCACTTATTACAATTTATTATCGCTAAGCTTCAATGTCAGACTATCGAAAACCGATAGTTTTTTTTTGTCCTCGTCGATATCGGCCGATCGTCTTGTTAAGATTTGCCATTCGTGTGTTCGAGCGGTCGGATTTTTTGTTTGTTTGTTTCGAAGGCAAATCGATTCCGCAGCCGCCGGCCACCGCGTCCCCCTTCGCTCGCCACGCCAATTGGAAACTTCAGTCGTCTGTTTGGTTTCTAAGGCCTCTCCCCGGCAGACGCACTCGCGCGAATCAAAATAAACATCTCTCATTGTAATTTTCTCGTCTATTACCTCGTTAAACATTTCAAACGTCGTAGGGGCATCGATTATTTACACACAAATTATATACGCGTCATATTTTTTTATAGGCCACTTATTTTTGTCGCATCTCTGTCATTGCCAACCCTCCTGTCACCGTTGTCGAACACAACGACGATGAAAACGTGAGCTCGGCATTCACAAAACCGATGTTCGACGTATCATGCTAAGAGGCTCGACGCGATATGACGTGAGTAATTGAAAAATATATATATATACATATATATATATATATATATATATATATATATATATATATATTACTATTAAAAAAAAAAAAAAATTATTAATTACTTATGTCCAAATGTTTTTTTTTTTTTTTTTTTTTTTTCATCGTGTTGCAATTTTTGATGTCGACAGGAGATTTTAGATGCGTCGAGCTCCGGAGACGCATCGTCGAGCACGTTCGAAATTGATTTGCTAAATCCACGGTAAGACTGCCATCAAATATCTCACCTCAGCCTTTCTCTAAGAGCATTTTATTTATTTTATTTATTTTATTTATTTTATTTATTTTATTTATTTTATTTATTTTATTTATTTTATTTATTTTATTTATTTTATTTATTTTATTTATTTTATTTATTTTATTTATTTTATTTATTTTATTTATTTTATTTATTTTATTTATTTTATTTATTTTATTTATTTTATTTATTTTATTTATTTTATTTATTTTATTTATTTTATTTATTTTATTTATTTTATTTATTTTATTTATTTTATTTATTTTATTTATTTTATTTATTTTATTTATTTTATTTATTTTATTTATTTTATTTATTTTATTTATTTTATTTATTTTATTTATTTTATTTTATTTATTTTATTTATTTTATTTATTTTATTTATTTTATTTATTTTATTTATTTTATTTATTTTATTTATTTTATTTATTTTATTTATTTTATTTATTTTATTTATTTTATTTATTTTATTTATTTTATTTATTTTATTTATTTTATTTATTTTATTTATTTTATTTATTTTATTTATTTTATTTATTTTATTTATTTTATTTATTTTATTTATTTTATTTATTTTATTTATTTTATTTATTTTATTTATTTTATTTATTTTATTTATTTTATTTATTTTATTTATTTTATTTATTTTATTTATTTTATTTATTTTATTTATTTTATTTATTTTATTTATTTTATTTATTTTGTTTATTTTGTTTATATGCTTATAAAATATAAATGAACAATATAAATGGAATTTATGATGTCTTATTTTGCTTATTAATTGTGCAATCAGTCGGGGTAAATTTTTTTTGACCGAACCGTTCGATATTTCGACACTTCGAGAGTCCAGCGAATGATTTTCAAATAACCTGAGAGGAAAAAAAAAAATCTATGAAGAAATAGCGAAATTAGAAGAAAAAAAAAAAAAAAAAAAAATTGCCGCAATAAAATATCTCATTTTATTTCATTGAATTTGATCGATTCGTTGATTTTATCGGTCGAGGCGCATTTCTTTCGAATCGAACTTCTCGACACTTCGATATTTCAGAAGCCCGTCGAATAATTCATAAAAATAATCCAAGAGAAAAAAAAAAAAAAAAAAAAAAATAGCATTAAAAATAAAAAAAAGAAAATAAATAAATAAAACAAGATTGTTGTGAGAAAATAATGCACGATGTATTTTATTGTTGCAGTCGGGAGGAAAAATCAAGGGTGCGAAGGAGCGACAGTTTTTCGATAAAAAATTCAGCCTCGACCTCGTCGAATTTCACCGCATCGTCGGACCGTTCGCTCGCGACTCGGCGAAGCACTCAGACAAAATTACGTAAGTGATGTAAGTTGCCGAGAGTTCGTGAAGATTGTCGAAACTTCGTTTTTTTTTTTTTTTTTTTCTTTTTTTTTCTTTTCTTCTTCTTTTTTTTCCCCCTGATTTTCCTCGCTGAGAGAGAAGCAGCCTTGCAGCGCCGAACGGAGCGCGTTACAGCATCGGACGAAGTTCGAGGCGCTATCGGAGCCAGCAGCAGGTCACCTTCGCGGATATCGGGCGAGACCCGAGAGTCGCCGGGGCGAGAAGCTGCGACGTCAGGACGAGGCGCGAGCGAAAAGGAACGCCCCGAATAATCCGAGCGATTCGACATCACAGCGAACGACGTACGTTTCGGCTTGCCGATCATCGATCGTGTTAATCATTGTTTTTTTTTGTTTTCTTCGTATTTTTACAATTTTTTTTTTTTTTTTTTTTTTTTTTTTTTTTTTTTTTTATACATCTCTTTTGCCTCTTAGCAACAAAAATCCAATTCGGTTTTTTTGCTGTCGAAAAAATATTTAATATTTATATTCGATATTTATGTTTAATATTTATGTTTAATATTTATGTTTAATAGTTATATTTAATATTTATATTTTCGTTTCTGTTGACAAAATTTCCGAATAATTTTTTTGTCCATCGACGAAAGTTCTGATTCGGCTATTTTTATATCGATGAAAATTGTTGATTAATTTTCATCGACAATTCGATAAAAAAAAAAAAAAAAAAAAAAAAAAAAAAAAAAAAAAAAAAAAAAAAAATTCAACTCATTTTTTTTCCACCGACGATTAACCCGGTTTATTATCATGGATTGTTATCCATGCTTTTCGCCCATTCATTTGTGTGCCTTGGATATGTTTGTTTTATTTTATTCTTTTATTTTATTATATTATTTTTGCAGTGAACGTGAAAAATCTGGGGTACGAGAGATCGCCGAGAGGAGTATTGACGGAGGAGAATAGTAAGAGCAGCGTTGTCGTGCTGTATCACGGGGTGAGAAAGAAATCGCCGGCGTCATCGATATCCTCCTTCGCGTCCTCGGCGAAACCACCCATTCGACTTTCGAAATCGGAACGGACGATCGTTACCGTAGCTCTTCCCGATCGCTGTCCAACCCCTCCGAGTGGACCGCCGGTGGTTCCCGTCGAGTAAGTTTAAACCGGAGCTGGGCAAAATACTTCAAAGTACTTAAAATACAAAATACAAAATACTATAAGTATTTAAAATATAAAATACTTTTTGTATTTTAAATACATTTATAAGTACTTTTTTTAATACTTTTTAAAAATAAATACGGGATGCCTGGACATGGTGGGACATGGTGGGATATGTTGGGACATGGTGGGACATGTTGGGACATGGTGGGACATGATGGGACATGGTGGGACATGGCGGGACATGTTGGGACATGGTGGGACATGGCTGGACATGGTGGGACATGGCTGGACATGGTGGGACATGGCTGGACATGACGGGACATGTTGGGACATGGTGGGACATGGCGGGACATGGCGGGACATGGTGGGACATGGTGGGACATGGTGGGACATGGCTGGACATGCTGGGACATGGCGGGACATCTCGGGACATGGCGGGACATGCTGGGACACGGTGGGACATGGTGGGACATGGTGGGACATGGTGGGACATGGTGCGGCATGGCGGGACATGGCGGGACATCTCGGGACATGGCGGGACACGGTGGGACACGGTGGGACACGGTGGGACACGGTGGGACACGATGGGACATGGTGGGACATGATGGTTTTTGGAGGGCTGAGCTGGCTAGGTTACGCTCGCCCATCATTCTTGCCCATCGTCCATCCATCCCGTCCGGCCTAACCGTACAGCCAAGAAAACCAAAAGTATTTTGTATTTTGTATTTTGAAAAGTACTTAAAATACCAACAAGTTTTTGAGTACTTAAAATACCAAAAAGTATTCGAGTACTTAAAATACCAAAAAGTATTTGAGTACTTAAAATACCAAAAAGTATTTGAGTACTTAAAATACCAAAAAGTATTTGAGTACTTAAAATACCAAAAAGTATTTGAGTACTTAAAATACCAAAAAGTATTTGAGTACTTAAAATATGTATTTTAAATACTTAAAATACATCAAGTATTTAAAATACTGCCCAGCTCTGGTTTAAACAAAATTAAATTTAACGAGGCATTTTGGTCGAAATTCGTTCGAACCAGAGCTGGGCAGTGCTTGAGGTACGCGAGTACTTTTTTTTGGTACTTAAAGTACGCGAGTACTTTTTTGTTGGTACTTAAAGTACGTACTCGAGATATCAAAGTGCTTTTCGGTAATTTAAGTACTATTACCGAGTACTAAGACCAAAATTCTAATAAACGAGGAAACCATGCGCAAACTACTTTGCACCTCTTTCGTGACGTCAAAAATTGTCTGTCTCATTAAATTGTTTCACTACCAGCCCAATATTTTCCATTTGAATCCCAAAAATACGATTTTTTCAGGCATAAAATCGAGATTATCAATGTCTCACTTGTACTTTAGTCCCAAAAAGTCCAGCGGATTCGTGTTCAGCGGCAAAAAAAATACGTCGAAATACGTGACAGTTAATTTTCAAAAAAGAAAAAAAAAAATTATTTACAATTTTTTTTTTTTTTTTTTTCTAATCTGTAATATTATTTTTTTTTCAATATTTTTGAAATCTCAAATTTTTCCCGGTAAAAGTGAGACGCAAGAGTTTTTTTTTTTTTTTTCTTTTTTTTTTTTTTTTTTTTTTTTTAATCGACAGAGATCGTTCGACCCGCGAAGGAAGATCGGTGACTCCGGAGCCGAATTCACCGTCGGGAGGGGGAAATTATCGGCGTAAAAAATCAAAAGCTCGAAGTCGTTGTCGACGCTCGTCGAGAACGTGGTGGGGCGAGTGCGACGGTGGCGCGAGGAGAGCGGCAGAGAAGCGCGGCTGGAGGTCCGGAGGAGCGAGCAGCGAAAAATCGACGAGGAGCGGCCGTGACGTCGACGGCGGGGGAGAGGGGGTCAGAGCGAGATGCCGAGAAGCTGAGGATCCCCCGTGGCCCTCGAAGCTAATGGCTCAGCGTTCCGCGTAAATTTAATTGACCCTTTGATATTGCATTTTTTTTTTTTTTTTTCTTTCTTTCTTTTTGGGGCAAAATGAACCACAAGAGGGAACTTTGTTTTTTTCTTTTTTTTTTTTTTGCCGTTTAGTGGGGCAAAACGGACCACTTTATACATTTTTTTTTTTTTTTGCGGGGTGTAAAAAATTATAAGAAAATTTATTTCTGGATATCGGGGAGGTTTAGTGGGGCAGGACGGATCATTGTTGAAAATTTTTTTTTGGCGAACGGAAAAAAATAATTTTTAAAATCTTATCTCAAATCGTGAACGACGGTCCACATTACCGCGCAGTTCCATTTTGCCCCCCCCCCCCCTCTTTCCAATTCCACTCGGCGCAACGATTCTTTTAACCCAATTCTACTAAAAAAAAAAAAAAAAAATAAAAATAAAAAATAAAAATATGATTATTTTTTTAATTAATGAAAATTTTTTTTCATTAATTAAAAAAATAATCATATTTTTATTTTTTATTTTTTTTTAAATAAAAAATAAAAAATATGATTAATTTTTAATTAATGAAAAAAAAATTTTTCATTAATTAAGAAAATAAACATATTTTTTATTATTATTATTTTTTTGTAGTACAATTGGGTTAAAAGAATCGTTGCGTCGAGTGGAATTGGAAAGAGGGGGGGGGGGGGAGGGGGGCAAAATGGAACTGCGGGGTAATGTGGACCATCGTTCACGATTTGAGATGAGACTTTAAAAATTATTTTTTTCCGTTCACCAAAAAAAAATTTTAACAATGATCCGTCTTGCCCCACTCAACCTCCCCAATACCCAGAAATAAATTTTCTTATAATTTTTTACACCCCGCAATAAAAATGTGAAAAGTGGTCCGTTTTGCCCCACTAAACGGCAAAAAAAAAAAAAAAAAAAAAAAAAAAAAAAAAGAAAATGATAAAGTTCCCTTTTGTGGTCCATTTTGCCCCAAGTTCTCCAAGAGAAGTCGTCACGGATCGTCGACGAGGTGACCAGGAGGACGAGACGCTGAGACATCCACGGGTCGCATTTTTCATGCAGCGCATGCAGAATCAACAACAACAACAACAACAACAACAACAACAACAACAACAACAACAACAACAACGACAACAACAACAGCAACAACAACAAGGAGGAATCGACCTTAACGGTGATATCGAGGACCCGAGCAGCGGCAAGCGAGTATTTCCGTTCCAGTCGACAGCCAGTGGAAACTTGAAGATCATACCCAATCAGGTTTTTTTTGTTATTTAACCGATTTTGGTAAAAAAAAAAAAAAAAAACAAAAAAAAACAAAATGCCATCTAGAACTGCAAGATATTTATTTCCAGGTGGTCTTCGAGTCGAAGAAGGTGAGCGTTTTGGTTGCGGATCCGCGTCACACGAAGGTGAACGTGAAGGCCGATCTCGGCAGGGGCGACGACCAAAAGTCAGAGGCTGCAACGGAAGTCGCTTCGGCGCTTCCCGAAGTCGAGAATCGGCTGATCGATTTTTGTGACGGCAAGAGGGAATTCGCCGCCGCGTCCGTCGTCGAGAAATCGCAAAACACTGAGAAATCGAGCCTCGAGACCGAGTACGTGCCGCGGACGCAGCCGTACAGATCGCCGCCGGTCGTTCGACCGCGCGAAATGGAGCAGAATCAAGTCGCGCAGGCCGCTCCTCATCGACTTCCGCTACCGGCCAACGAGGTTCCACTTTCGTCGTGAGTCGCAAATAGTCGTGCAGTAAAAATAACGATGAGATTTCCCCCCCCCCCCCCCGATCGTCGGCCGTGACTGTTATTACTATTATTGGGGGAGGAGAAAAATTAGAAGGGCCATTTTGCCCCGTGAGATGAGAAATTGAGAAATTTTTTTTTCCTCCATTTTGTTCCCCGGTGAAAACTGAGCAAACTATCGCTCGGGCAAAAAGTCCGTCGGACGCTTTGTTTTCGAGTTAGGAGCCGTTGAAGTTCTCGGCCAATGAGATCGCTCGAAAATTGGCGGATGAAAATGGCGTGGTCGCATTCCGCGCTCGAAACTGAGAAGACTTTGTCTCGGGTGAAAACTTCGTGGGACGCGTCGTTCTCGAGATACGAGCCGTTGAAGCTTTCGGCCAATGAGCGAAGCGCACGGTGGTGCATGTTTTCGCGCGCTCCCATTGGTCCGAACCGTTCCAAGCTCGTATCTCGAGAACCATGCACTTTGGAGAAAAAATTTTAAGACGACATTTGCTCAGCTACGAATGACGGATAAGATCCAACATTTTTTTTTTTTTTTTTTTCCGAAATTCGAACGAGCCTGCACACTCGAAACGACTTTAAACCATTCTCCGAATTCGAACGATCGGGCATAAAAATTGTTCTTATTTGCTCAGTTTTCAACCTGAAATTCATATTTTTTTCAAATAAAACAAATATAAATAAATAAAAGAATAAAAGATTACATGAATCAAATTTGAAAAAATAAAATAAAATAAAAATGGAGATTAACAAAAATACCAGTAAAACTTGTTCGCGTATTATGATCGACAGGCTGGGTTTCACCGGTGAGCAGCCAATCGACTGGGACAACATAATTCTACCGGAAAAAACGGATCTCTACCGGGAGTTGGCAAGGCGAATAACTAATTACAAGTGAGAGCTTCGCTTCGTCATTACGCTTCGCCTCGACACAAATTGAATTTTTTTTTTTTTTTTAAACGTAAATTCATTTATTTATTTAAATCCTATTCTCTTCCGTTCAAGGAACGCTGATTGCATAGTGCGTCTCGGCCACGATGAATTTCATTGTCATCTCCTCGTTCTGCAGAGTTACAGCACTTACTTTGACGAGAAAAATTACAAGGAAGTCGACCTCACAGGGGTAAATAAAGTTTTCTTAATTCACTAAACTTAAAGCCTTCGAACGTAACCTGAATCTAGTCACGTGTAAGTAATTGCACTTTTCAAACTTGAGCTGATTAAAATCAAGTCTAAGTAATTACACTTTTCAAATTTGACCCGTTTCAAATCAAGTGTAAGTAATTACATTTTTCAAACTTGAGCCGATACAAATCACGTGTAAGTAATTACATTTTTCAAACTTGAGCTGATTCAAATCACGTGTAAGTTATTACACTTTTCAAACTTGAGCTGATTAAAATCATGTGTAAGTAATTACACTTTTCAAACTTGAGCTGATTCAAATAAAGTGTAAGTAATTACACTTTCAAATTTGATCTGATTCAAATCACGTGTAAGTAATTACACTTTTCAAACTTGAGCTGATTAAAATCATGTGTAAGTAATTACATTTTTCAAACTTGAGCTGATTCAAATAAAGTTTAAGCAATTACACTTTTCAAATTTGACCCGTTTCAAATCAAATGTAAGTAATTACACTTTCAAATTTGATCTGATACAAATCACGTGCAAGTAATTACACTTTTCAAATTTGACCCGTTTCAAATCAAGTGTAAGTAATTACACTTTTCAAACTTGAGCTGATTAAAATCATGTGTAAGTAATTACACTTTTCAAACTTGAGCTGATTCAAATAAAGTGTAAGTAATTACACTTTCAAATTTGATCTGATTCAAATCACGTGTAAGTAATTACACTTTTCAAACTTGAGCTGATTAAAATCATGTGTAAGTAATTACATTTTTCAAACTTGAGCTGATTCAAATAAAGATTAAGCAATTACACTTTTCAAATTTGACCCGTTTCAAATCAAATGTAAGTAATTACACTTTCAAATTTGATCTGATACAAATCACGTGCAAGTAATTACACTTTTCAAATTTGACCCGTTTCAAATCAAGTGTAAGTAATTACACTTTCAAATTTGATCTGTTACAAATCACGTGTAAGTAATTACACTTTTCAATTTGTAGCTGATTCAAATAAAGTTTAAGCAATTACACTTTTCAAATTTGATCCGTTTCAAATCAAGCGTAAGTAATTACACATTTTAATTTTGATTGAACGTCAAGCATGGACTGTCCAAGTTGGCAATCAATTGTACGTATGAGTTCGTAACAGCTACACAAATTGTGCGAGATATCAAGTTGCGAAAATCGAATTCTCGCTGACGGACCCGTAAATTCGATCCACGGTAGATTTTAATAATGAATGGAGCGACATTGTGTGGGAGAAGGGCAAAGAGTGGGCGATTATTTGCCGAGGTGATTTTGCAGCACGTGCTTGAGCCTCCGGGCTGGAGCAATCTAGAGAGCCCCTTCCTGCCCCTCACGCTCTCTCTCTCTCGCTCGAGGCTTCTGGTAATCCGGGTAAAAGGTGGAAGAGGGAGACGAAAATGAGAGCAAGGTCGACTAAGGAGAAACCCCTCGTCGCCGCTCTATCGTTGCCTGCCGTAAATGCCGCTGACGCGAGGGACTTTGATTCCACCCTCGCGGCTGCACCGGCGGGAGGAGAGCAGCCTCGAGAGGACTCCCCTTTCAGCTCGAGATAGCGATAACTTTAAACGCTCCCTTTTTGCCCTTCGTAATAATAACATTTTTTTTTTTTTTTTTTTTTTTTTTTTTTTTCAAGATGCCTTTAAGTGCAGATCAGTGTAGTTGAGTTTCCTTAAGTTTGAAAAGGTGTAATCACTTACACTTGACTTGATTCAGCTTACGTTTGAAAAGTGTATTTACTCACACTTTGCTTTGATTCGGTTTACGGTTTGGATGCTGTAATTACTTACACTAGACTTAATTCAGCGTACGTTCGAAAGATTGTAAGTTTAAACTTAATTACGCTTGCGGAATTATGAATTTAAACTCGAATGGTCAGCCACCGGTATTGCAAGTAAAAAAAAAAAAAAAAAAATGCAATAAAACAACGACAATATCACGAGATAAATTTAGAGCAGCGTAACGTCGAAGGCGTTCAGCATAATCTACGACTGGATGATAAGCCCGACAAGTGACAGTTGCCATTTGCTGAGAAGAGACAATATTCTGGAGATTTTTATGGCGGCTCAGCAACTCGGTATCAAAGGTTCGCAAAAACATTGTCATTGCCATTATCATTGCCATTATCATTGCCATTATCATTGCCATTATCATTGCCATTATCATTGCCATTATCATTGCCATTATCATTGCCATTATCATTGCCATTATCATTGCCATTATCATTGCCATTATCATTGCCATTATCATTGCCATTATCATTGCCATTATCATTGCCATTATCATTGCCATTATCATTGCCATTATCATTGCCATTATCATTGCCATTATCATTGCCATTATCATTGCCATTATCATTGCCATTATCATTGCCATTATCATTGCCATTATCGGTACCATTATCGGTACCATTATCGGTACCATTATCGGTGCCATTATCGGTACCACTATCGGTGCCATTATCGGTACCACTATCGGTACCATTATCGGTACCATTATCGGTACCATTACCGGTACCATTATCAGTACCATTATCAGTACCATTACCAGTACCATTACCAGTACCATTACCAGTACCATTATCAGTATCATTATCAGTACCATTATCAGTACCATTATCAGTACCATTATCAGTACCATTATCAGTACCATTATCAGTACCATTATCAGTACCATTATCAGTACCATTATCAGTACCATTATCAGTACCATTACCAGTATCATTACCAGTACCATTATCAGTACCATTATCAGTACCATTATCAGTACCATTATCAGTACCATTATCAGTACCATTATCAGTACCATTATCAGTACCATTATCAGTACCATTATCAGTACCATTATCAGTACCATTATCAGTACCATTACCAATATCATTGCCATTATCATTACCATTGCCATTGCCATTATCATTATCATTCCCATTATCATTACCATTGCCATTGCCATTATCATTATCATTGCCATTATCATTATCATTCCCATTATCATTACCATTGCCATTGCCATTATCATTATCATTGCCATTATCATTACTTTCTTTATTATTAGAATTGGAGGAGCAGTGCTGGGCGTTTATCGACAACGACGAGCTCTTCTCCGAGGACACGGCGTTTCTACTTTACCTCGAGGCTCGAAAGATCGGCAATACAGCGGTAATGGAGCTAATGGTACCGAGGATAATGAAATTTTTCCTCATGCTCGTCAGCACTAAAGACTTCTTGGAACTGTCGGTCGACGAGCTGTGTCTGCTTCTCCGTTCGAATTACATATGCGTAAACAGCGAAATGGAGGTTCTCATGTCGGCGGTACGTTGGCTGATGCACGACTGGCAAGCGAGACGTCAGCACATGATGCAGGTGTTGAGGTGCGTTAGATTTGGCCTCATCGCGCCGTGGCAGCTCGTCGACGTAAAGAGAAATCCCGAGAATCCCGAGTTCATGGAACTCATGTCCTATCCGGAAGTGCAGAAGATGGTCGACGACGGACTCGCGTGAGTCCATTGCGCAGCGATTGAAATTTTCTTTTTCTCTTAGGAATTTTGTTTTTTCTGCATGTATGTTTTTTTTTTTGCGGTGCAGATTCGTTATTATAAAATACTGGTACGGCAATCAGACGGAAGATTATTATCACTGGATCGATCTGCTGGGACTGACGGAGCCGACCAATCGCAATTGGGCCGGCGAGGATAAGGTGCGGTTAATATATAATTTAATAAACAAAATAAATAATTAATGGTATTAACCCTGCTAACCCTGCTAAACCTGCTAAACCTGCTAAACCCGCTAAACCCGCTAAACCCGCTAAACCTGCTAAACCTGCTAAACCTGCTAACCGTCCTAACCCTGCTCACCGTCCTAACCCTGCTAACCCTGCTAAACCTGCTAAACCTGCTAAACCTGCTAACCCTGTAAACCCTGTTAACCCTCTTGACCCGGCTAACCTCGTTAACCCCGCCAACCCGGCTAACCCTGCTGACCCTGCTAAACTCGCCAACCCCGCTAACCCTGCTAACCCCGCCTACCTTGTTAACCCTGCTAACCCTGATAACCCCGCTAACCCTGCTAACCCTGCTAACCCTGGTAACCCTGCTAACCCTGGTAACCCTGGTAACCCTGCCTACCTTGTTAACCCTGCCAACCCTGCTAACCCTGCTAAACCTGCTAACCCTGCTAACCCTGCTAGCCCTGCCAACCCTGCGTACCTTGTTAACCCTGCTAACCCTGCTAACCCTGCTAACCCTGCCTACCTTGTTAACCCTGCTAACCCTGTTAACCCTGCTAACCCTGCTAACCATGCTAACCCTACCAACCCTGCTAGCCCTGCTAACCCTGCTAACCCTGCTAACCCTGCTAACCTTACCTACCTTGTTAACCCTGCTAACCCTGCTAACCCTGCTAACCCTGCTGACCCTGCTGACCCTGCTGACCCTGCTGACCCTGCTGACCCTGCTGACCCTGCTGACCCTGCTGACCCTGCTGACCCTGCTGACCCTGCTGACCCTGCTGACCCTGCTGACCCTGCTGACCCTGCTGACCCTGCTGACCCTGCTGACCCTGCTGACCCTGCTGACCCTGCTGACCCTGCTGACCCTGCTGACCCTGCTGACCCTGCTGACCCTGCTGACCCTGCTGACCCTGCTGACCCTGCTGACCCTGCTGACCCTGCTGACCCTGCTGACCCTGCTGACCCTGCTGACCCTGCTAACCCTGCTAACCCTGCTAACCTTGCTAACTGCTATTACTGTTATTGTTGTTATTTTTACTGGAATCGAGTAAAATTGTTAGTTATGTTTATGTTTAACTATGTTAGTTAAGTTCAACTATGTTTAACTATTATGTAATGTTAATAAACTTAAAAAAAATGTTTGCGCAGAACTATGTGACGTATAGAGAATTTTTGCTCTATCTGGAAGAATATCAAAGAACAAAGATGCCGGAATTGAAAAATCGAAAGACGGGGGTGGGAAAAACGAACAACGACAATGCCGCTGGTAATTCGTCAGCGAATCCACCACCGCCGAGGGTTAAAATGAATAGTCAAGTAAACAACAGCATCGAGACGACGGGACCCTCGGGTAAGGAAGGAAACCTTCGAATTCTAAGGAAAATCTTTAGATGGAAAAATAAACTTTGATCTTACTTGAGTTTGAGCTTTGCAATTTTTTAACTCACTCGAGTTAAAAATTGAAGCTTAAAGTTTTTAAGTTTGATTTCACTTAAGTTTCAACTTTTTAAACTCCGACCTTACTTAAGGCATCGATAAGCAATGAAAAAAAAAACACAAAAAATTGATTTTTTTTTTATTTATTTTTATTTATTTTTTTGTTATTTATAGGCGGAGGACCCCTCGGGCCACTGTTGCTGGCAGCGTCGAGCAATCTTGGCAGATCATCGAAATATCCACGCATGCCCGGACCGGGAGTTGGCCAGCCTGGACCAACGGGAGGAATGGCCATGCCGCCGGAGCTTCTCGGTCACTACTTGAGCAGCTTCGACAGAAACGCTAAAGGGGTGAGTAGGCCAGCGAGCGAGGGACTCGCGAGAGAAGCGAAAACCGAGTCTCCACCAAGATTCACCAACCAGTGGCCGACAAAGAACTGACATAACCCATATTGAACCCCCCCCCCCTTACCCCCTCCACGTTTCGCCCCTCGTGATTAACATCCAATGTTTTGTAATCAGTTTCCTCGTCGTTGAACGACGCTCTTATGTAAATATTTTATATGCTCCTATGAAAAGGGGTTTTTTTTTTTTTTTTTAAGGATTTTTATACCTAAAGTCCGACAATACAAGGCTACAGATTTTCAGATTAATTTTTGCACTGAATTATATCTCATTTCATTTTTTTTTAGTTATATACTTTAAATTATTTAATCATCCAGTCATTCCCAGTCATTCCCGGTCATTTCCGGTCATTCCCAGTCGTACTCAGTCATACTCAGTTGTTCCCAGACGTTCCCAGTCGTTCCCAGTCTTTCCCAGTCATTCCCAGTCATTCCCAGTCATTCCCAGTCATTTCCAGTCATTTCCAGTCATTTCCAGTCATTTCCAGTCATTCCCAGTCATTCCCAGTCATTCCCAGTCATTCCCAGTCATTCCCAGTCATTCCCAGTCATTCCCAGTCATTCCCAGTCATTCCCAGTCATTCCCAGTCATTCCCAGTCATTCCCAGTCATTCCCAGTCATTCCCAGTCATTCCCAGTCATTCCCAGTCATTCCCAGTCATTCCCAGTCATTCCCAGTCATTCCCAGTCATTCCCAGTCATTCCCAGTCATTCCCAGTCATTCCCAGTCATTCCCAGTCATTCCCAGTCATTCCCAGTCATTCCCAGTCATTCCCAGTCATTCCCAGTCATTCCCAGTCATTCCCAGTCATTCCCAGTCATTCCCAGTCATTCCCAGTCATTCCCAGTCATTCCCAGTCATTCCCAGTCATTCCCAGTCATTCCCAGTCATTTCCAGTCATTTCCAGTCATTTCCAGTCATTTCCAGTCATTTCCAGTCATTTCCAGTCATTCCCAGTCATTCCCAGTCATTCCCAGTCATTCCCAGTCATTCCCAGTCATTCCCAGTCATTCCCAGTCATTCCCAGTCATTCCCAGTCATTCCCAGTCATTCCCAGTCATTCCCAGTCATTCCCAGTCATTCCCAGTCATTCCCAGTCATTCCCAGTCATTCCCAGTCATTCCCAGTCATTCCCAGTCATTCCCAGTCATTCCCAGTCATTCCCAGTCATTCCCAGTCATTCCCAGTCATTCCCAGTCATTCCCAGTCATTCCCAGTCATTCCCAGTCATTCCCAGTCATTCCCAGTCATTCCCAGTCATTCCCAGTAACTCCCAGTAACTCCCAGTAACTCCCAGTAACTCCCAGTAACTCCCAGTAACTCCCAGTAACTCCCAGTAATTTCCAGTCATTCCCAGTCATTCCCAGTCATTTCCAGTCATTTCCAGTAATTCCTAGTCACTCCCAGTAATTCCCAGTAATTCCCAGTAATTCCCAGTAATTCCCAGTAATTCCCAGTCATTCCCAGTCATTCCCAGTCATTCCCAGTCATTTAATTATTTACTGACGTAATCATTTAATTATTTGTCCTCTTTATCCATGATGGAAATTCAACGATTAGATAAACCGTAAGGGGAGCGAAGTGCTTCGCTCTGTAGAGACAACTCCTAGGGAGATCTTCGACGAGAGTCGATTGAACGGTGTCGCGAACGACGAGGGGGAATCCCCAAGAAGGATAAATCACGGAAGAGATAATCGGCAGTGGACGAGCGATGGGAGAGTTAAAAATTATTCGACGTCGATGAACAACGGAAAGCGGAATTGCCCGACGAAGAGGAGGGATTACCGGGACGGCGATTCGTCCAGGTCCGAGGAGGACGCGGCTACCGCGATTCAGGCCCTCTATCGGGGCTACAAGGCGAGAAGGAGATTCACTGAGATACGGAGGAGCTCGTCTGAGGAGAGACAAAAGAACAAATCGAGAAAAGTTGCCGAATTGTTGGCGATAAATGTCAATGAGAATTTGCACAAGCCGTTGGAACCGTTGAGGATGTCGGCGAGCTTGGCCAGTCAGGGTAGAAACGAGCAGAGGAGCTCGAAGATACCGAGACGCTCGCCGAGCCCGAGAAAAAAGAGGATGAACAATACGTCGACCGAGGGACGAGTCAGCTCCACCAAGGATCTCGAGGGCATACGGGTTTGTTGTGTTACCGGTGGAAAAAAGAAGCTCCACATGTGTCAGATGAATTTTTTAATTTAATTTTATCAAATTTCTGTCGAAGGCGTTTGGAATTTTCCATCCAAAATGGTTTAGTCGTATTCAGGGATGAAAACTGAGGATATTATTACTTGAGATTTTTTTAATACGTTCGATAGTTTTCGAGTTACGAGCAAATGAAGTTTCAGCCAATGAGAGAAGCGCCACGCTAGGTGGCGCGCGGGTCGGGCCGAGCTCCGATTGGCTGAGCCTTAATTTGCCCGTAACTCGTAAACTATTGACTCTAGAGAAAAATTTCTTGGGAATAGTTTGTTCGGATTGAAAGTCCGAATACGCCTGTACACTCTTTGGGCAATGATCTTTGCAATATTACGGAAGAAAGTTCGGAATGAGATGAAATTTTATTTCGCAGTTCGACGTTACGAGATCCGAACCAGTGCCGGAGACTTGTCACAACGATCCGGGAAAATCCATTCAGACGATTCACTGTCCCAGGATTTTTCACAACTTCGACGAGAAAGCATCGTCCGTCTCGCAGTACGAGAACACCGACACCGAGCCTGATCCGTTCTCACCGAGAACGAACGAGAGACGATCGTCACTCGAGATTCGTACCTGCGATCCCCGGGAAATTGGCATCGGGGACAGTGCAGACCACCACAGAAATTTGTAAGTAGCCTTTAAAAAAAAAAAAAAAGAAAAAAAAAAAAATGAAAAATCAATGAATCCTTTAAAGTATACAAATCTACGCATCACATATACATGTCTAAAATTAGACGCCGAAAAGTGCACGATCGCGTTGCGCTTGCAAAGTCGACCAAAAGTTCCCTTTGGAAAATTTTTCTACAGTCCACCGTTCTCGAGATACAAGTCATCGAAGTATCGGCCAATGAGAGCGCCGGAAAACCTGCACCCACTCGCGCTGCGCTCATTGGTCGAAACTTCAATCGCCCGTATCTCGGAAACTACGCACCCTACGAAGTTTTGCCAAAGGACAAGTTTGTTCCTTTTTTCACCAGGAACAAGCTCCCACACTTTTTGAGCCGTTTCCTTGCCATTTTTTTTTTTTTTTTTAGGCCCCTGCGAATAAGCGACAGTATAATCGGTGGAAAGGCCGGCAACGACTACCACGGCAAGGACTCGTTGTTCTTCGCCGATCGGGAATCGATCGTGGTCTTCGGTGGTCTCGATCCTCATCAGGACTACGGCAACACCGGCAACACCGCGAGGGACATTTATCGTTTCAAACCATCGGATAACGAGTGGGAGTTCGTCGGCGAAATGCCGGAGGCGCGACATCATCATTCGGTCGTTTATCTCAAGGGACGAATTTACTTGGTCGGTGAGTCGAAGATTCCCGGACTGAATCCTCGTCCTCCGTTCTGACGGTGTAAGGACAAAGATTATTTTTCGTTTTTTTTTTTTTTTTTTCCTCTTAATCAAAAAAGGTGGAGCAGATCCTCGAGACGAGAATCTCGAGAGGAAGGAACTCGTAGTGGGGACCGTTTGGAGTTACGATCCAACTACGAGGGTCTGGTTCGACGAGCCCGCTATGTTGACTGCGCGAAAGGACTTTGGCCTTGTCGTTAGCGGTGGAAAGATGTACGCTATCGGTGGACAAGACAAAAATGGACTGTAAGTTTGGGGGATTCTTTATATTCACAACCCTATGCATACGAAAGTGGAAGAAAGCAATATTCTTTTTTATTTTTTTTTTTTTTTACGCTATCTTCTAAAAAAAAAATTAATTGAAAAAGAAAATGAGATTACAAGATTATATTGTTATTATTGTTAATTAGAAGAAAGAAAGAAAGCAAATGTTTTATTTTTCTATACTGGAGTGTATTAAAAAAAGAAAAAAAAAAAAAAAAACCGATGCAAGTTGTTTTTCAACGTTCCCAATTAAGTGCCCTGCGAAGCGTCGAGGCTTTCGATCCTTCGGACGGCGCGTGGCGAGAAATGCGATCGATGTGCACTGCCAGAATCGGCCCGGCGGCTGCCAAGTATCGGGAACTTATCTGGGTCGGTGGGGGTATGACAAAGTCGAAGAAGGAGCCAATTACGAAAGAGGTCGAGTGCTACGACCCGCTCAGCAATCTGTGAGTATATAACGTTCGATCGATTGGTACACAGGGGTTGCCATACCGTCCATACGTACGTGGATTGCTAAACTTAAAAAAAAAAGAAATTTGCATCTTTCGAAAAGTAAATTTTGTAAAAAAAAAACATTTATCAAAAGAAACAACATTTGTCAAAAACAACAACATTTGTCAAAAACAACAACATTTGTCAAAATCAACAACATTTGTCAAAATCAACAACATTTGTCAAAAGCAACAACATTTGTCAAAAACAATAACATTTGTCAAAAACAAAATTTGTCAAAAACAACAACATTTGTCAAAAACAACAACATTTGTCAAAAACAACAACATTTCCCAAAGAAACAACGTTTCCCAAAGAAACAACGTTTCCCAAAGAAACAACGTTTCCCAAAGAAACAACGGTTCCCAAAGAAACAACGCTTCCCAAAGAAACAACTCTTCCCAAAGAAACAACTCTTCCCAAAGAAACAACGCTTCCCAAAGAAACAACGTTCCCCAAAGAAACAACGCTTCCCAAAGAAACAACGCTTCCCAAAGAAACAACGCTTCCCAAAGAAACAACGCTTCCCAAAGAAACAACTTTTCCCAAAGAAACAACGCTTCCCAAAGAAACAACGCTTCCCAGAGAAACAACACTTCCCAAAGAAACAACGTTCCCCAAAGAAACAACGCTTCCCAAAGAAACAACCCTTCCCAAAGAAACAACCCTTCCCAAAGAAACAACCCTTCCCAAAGAAACAACCCTTCCCAAAGAAACAACCCTTCCCAAAGAAACAACCCTTCCCAAAGAAACAACCCTTCCCAAAGAAACAACCCTTCCCAAAGAAACAACCCTTCTCAAAGAAACATTTGGCCAAAAAAAAAAATCAAAGAAATAATGTTTCAAAAAAAGTATTTCTCAAAATTGCAGTTTTCATTCATCTAAAAAAAAAAAAAAATTAACAATTTTTCTCTGTCGCCCCTGCGACTCATATTGTCGATATACAATATTTGCAGATGGCTGAGAGGTGAGTCGCTGAGATCGCCGCGATGCCTAGCCGCGATGTATGTCGTCTGCGACACGATGTACGTAATCGGAGGCGCGTCAAAGACATCGACCAACGGCGCCGGTATAACCGAGAGCATCGACACCGTCGACGTTTGGGATCAGAAGCAGCGCCTCTGGCGGCAGCACGGCGAAATAAGCATCGCCCGTCACGGACACGCGGTCGGTTCCGTAGGCGACCAATTGCTGGTAATCGGCGGACTAACGACGATCTACAAGAAGAGCATAAAGAGCGTCGAGTGCTATTGCTGCCAGAGCGCAAAATCCATCAAGGGAGTCGCCTCGCTGCCGTACGCGCTGTCAGGTCACGACAGCGTCTCTCTACCGGCTGCCAATTTTCTGGCGATCAATTGATTGCGATTAATCTAATGAAAAAAAAAAAAAAAGAAAAAAAAAAAAACAAACAGAGTATCGTTCGGGCACATTTTCGGTTGTGTAATTTATTGGGTCAATTAAAAAAAAAAAATAATAATAATAGTAATAATAACAACAGTCAAGACATCTCTTTTTATTCCAGAATAAAAAATCTGCGTCTTAGCGCTTGCGATAACTCTCCAGCGACTCCCTCTGGTGTTCGATGAAATTTAAAAAAAAAAAAAAAAAAAAAAAAAAAATACTTTTATAAAATACAAAGTACAAAGTAATTTTCGTTCTTGATCGAAAGAGGCGGAGTTCAACGAGTACGAAATTTGATGAAGAATTATCAAGTGAAACGGTGCTTGTTCGGGGCCAATATATTTTTCAAAACGTCCAAACTCTTCGTTTCCAATCGTTGGTAACAGACCAATCGGCTGTACCACGACGACTGAACATTGGGATAGTGAGTGGAGGTTGACTGGATGTATAACAACTAAATTTGGAGCATATCGATCGATTTTATGCATTAAGAAAAAAAAAAAATCGTATTTTTGGAATTTAAATGGGAGATATTGGGCTGGGAGCAAAACAATTGTTGTATTCGTGTTCAGCGAGAAAAAATACGTCGAATATAGCCTTGGAACAAAAAAAAATCGAGTGAACGACGATTTTTCAATTTTGGAGTAACTTCTGAAAAACTGTCGATTTTCATGATTTTCAAACGTCGATATCTCGGCTCCCAATGGAGCTAGGAAAAATCCGAGGTGCTCGTCGTGTTCAGCGGGAAAAAATACACAAGATAGGGTCTTGTCCGAAGTTCCAGAAGCGTTTTATCGTGCCGTTTGAGGACGTTGAAAAATCCAAAAAAATTGACTCGAAAGGAGTCAATTTTTTTGGATTTTTGGAATTTTTTGACGATTTTTTTTTTCTTTTTTAACTCATGAGCAGCCACGTATTTCGACATTCGTGAATTCAATTAATTGAAACACCCATAAAACCAGCACTGATCTCTGTATTACCGACCGCGACACGGCCGCCCCCTCGCCGCCAAAAAAAAAAAAAACCATCCCCGCCGTCGGTAAGTTAGGCCGGAGTCTCGCAGCCGCGCCGCGAGATGTCGCCACCTCCCCACTTGCCCTCCCCTCTATTTCCCGCGGCTCCTTTTCTCAGCGGCGCGCCGCGCACTACCCGCCGATAATATCCGAAAAATAAGCGTCAGGAACGCACCTGCAGAGGCGCCCCTCGCCGTACGGCGAGGCCGTCCGAATCCTCGTTTCGAAATGCCCGAGATGTTTTCCGATTCGAATGCCTCGGGGAGTCTTCGACTCTACCGCGCTGCTTTGGGACAAGCGGCGATGGAAGAAGGCGTCGGTGCGAGCAGCGGGCGGGGGCCGGGTGGGGGGGGGGAGCGGGGCCAGCCGTGGAGGGGCCGGGCGGGGGGGGGGGGGGAGGTGGCCGTTGAGCGGAGGCCAGAAGAGAAACGGGATAAAAAGCTCGGTAGTGTCGAGTTAAGTTGAAGATGGCCGAATCGGTTGACGCGCCGGTCGTGTCCTCGGTCGTTATCGGGAACAGTTGTACATCGCTCTCCCGTTCGAGCAGCAACAGGAATAACAGCGGCGAGGACAATCAGTCTCAAGAGCAGCAGGACTCCGACTCCAAAGTAACGGACTCGAGCGGTACGTAAGAGGCGCGCGCTGCTTTTGTGTGTGTGTGTGTGTGTGTGTGTGTGTGTTTGTGTGTGTGTGTGTGTGTGTGTGTGTGTGTTTGTGTGTGTGTTTGTGTATGTATATCTATATGTGCGATGATGGATATGTATGTATGTATGTGTATATATATATATGTATATATATGTGAGTGGCTCGGCGCGCTTTAAAAACCCCGTTCGAGTCGAGCGCAGCAGCGCCGCGCCCGGCGCGGAGCGGCACTGACGAACCGTGTGGCGCTGCGGTCGACTCGAAGCTGCGCGCGCAGCCGCGCAACAAGTGGCGGCTCGGAAACGGGCCCGCGAGCGCGAGCGCTTTTTTGTTTGACGCGAGCGCGCATGCGCGGACGGGGTTTTTTTTTTTTTTTTTTTTTTTTGGTGTTGAAGCTTTTTTTGTAAATAAGTTTTGACTATTTATTTAGGGACTGGTTTATGTGAAGTTTTTGGGGGAATGGCTAGGGCGATTTATTGTTTTTGTTGCCATTGTTAGTACCTTTTTTTTTTTGCCGGGTGATAATAAGACATTTTTTTAGAAAATGATTTTGGAAGTGTTTTGAAAACCCTTCGACGTACGGAATATTTAGTGAATAATATATCGAAACGATCTGTAAATATTCTATTGACATGTCCGTCTGAAATATTTCCGAAGCATAAATGACAGAAATATATATAAATAGTTTTAATTTAGCTTTGTTCGATTTATGAAAGAAGAAAAATTAAATTGACAAAAAAAAAAGAAATCTCACTTACCGACGGTGGTAAGAGGCGAAAAGTGGCGCGGAATCTTCCCGACTGGCAAGCAGCACCGAACGTTTCCGAAAATTCGTTTCTCGCGTCTCTTCCTCCCGCTACCGTCGGTAATTCAGTCCAAGCGTTAATCGCCTCGTCAGCTGCGACTCGACTCTACCTCTGCCGCTTCTCTTTTGCACACTCAGTTTCGTCAGTCGTCGGCCGGCGCGTAGTCTGCGCTAACGCGACGAAAATAACATTTCTGTGCTTTCGCTCTTCGCGGCAAAGAGAATAAAAATTTATAAATACAAAAACTTTCATTAAAAAAAAACATTTTTCTAAATATATAAAAAAAAAAGAGCCAATCAGCTGTCTCCTCTATCGGAATGGAGGAGTCGCTGGTAGAGTCGTCGACTTACTTCCGGCCCGCGCCGGCGCTGGCCTCGATGGTTGAGGGCTTGAAAAACAATGCAACTCATCACGACCACCTCATCGGAATTTTTGTCCTGCTAATGGGCGAGTCGGGTTTTCGCCTCGACAATTCGCCCAACGCCGCTTCGAGGTATGTTTAATAAATATAAACACGAGAAGAATGATGGCGAATTGCCGCCTCGATGCTCCGCGAGGTGGCGTGCGCGACGCGTCGGTAAGGAAGATTCCCGCTGTACTTACGGATGTTATTTTTGTCAGGCCGACGGGCGAGGCTCGGTCGGTAAGTGCAGATCCGGAAGATCGGCGATGGTCCGTAAGCTACGAGATGACATTTAAGTACGACGGAGTCGAGCGGCTACTCGACTGCAAAATCGTCGCTTTCACGAGGGGCGACGTCGTCGTCGTCAATCTCTGCCCGACGGCGGCCGAGGCGAACGGCGTCGCTCGAACAAGATCGGCGGTGTTTCAGACACTCAAGTACGTCAATCCGCACACCAGCGGCCTCGTCGGCAGATTCATGAACCTCAAAGAACTGGCGCACAGGTAAAGTGGAGAACTCTGCGCTGGGCGGCTCGAAACTTCGGTTTGAAGATACGAGTTTGATTAATTGTTTTTTTTTTTTTTTTTTTTTTGTCGATTCATCAGAATACAACATTTTGAAAAATTGAAAAGGAGAATTGCGTTTTAAAAAATAAAAATATAAATAAGAATACGATTAAATTGCAATTAAATTACAATCAAATTACAATTAAATTACAATCAAATTACAATCAAATTACAATTAAATTACAATCAAATTACAATTAAATTACAATTAAATTACAATCAAATTACAATCAAATTACAATTAAATTACAATTAAATTACAATCAAATTACAATTAAATTACAATCAAATTACAATTAAATTACAATCAAATTACAATCAAATTACAATTAAATTACAATCAAATTACAATCAAATTACAATTAAATTACAATCAAATTACAATCAAATTACAATAAAATTACAATTAAATTACAATCAAATTACAATCAAATTACAATCAAATTACAATCAAATTACAATCAAATTACAATCAAATTACAATCAAATTACAATCAAATTACAATCAAATTACAATCAAATTACAATCAAATTACAATCAAATTACAATCAAATTACAATCAAATTACAATCAAATTACAATCAAATTACAATCAAATTACAATCAAATTACAATCAAATTACAATCAAATTACAATTGAATTACAATTGAATTACAATTGAATTACAATTGAATTACAATTAAATTACAATTAAATTACAATTAAATTACAATTAAATTACAATTAAATTACAATTAAATTACAATTAAATTTTACAAAAAGAATTGACTTTTTTTTTTAATTAAAGAAAAGAATCGCCAGTTTTGTCATTAGCGGATCGAGCTTTGGGTGCGAGAAAACTTATCTGTGGTCGATGTTTTGTTGTCGAGCAGATTCAAGGACAGCCTTACGACGCCGATCAAGGGGGAGATATTGACGAGCGCCGGAATAACTAACGCGAGCCTCTGCGGATTACCGACCGAGCTGAAGCTCAGAATATTCGGAATGCTCAACTTTCGTGATTTAGATAACGTGTCGATGACTTGCCGTGAATTTCGCGATCTCTCGAGGGACGATCTGCGAAGGGTGTTGAAGAGGACTTCTATTTGGCGTAGACAAAGGGATACTTAAAGAAAAAAAAAAAAAAAAAAATTGTCCATAATTTATAACTTGTTATCGAATACTGATAATTTTTTTTTTTTTTATACACAAATAAAGTATGTATTCTCATAATGCGTTGTCTTTAATTTTGACACGAATTAATATTAAAACTTATTAACGCAAATTTGTGTCGCTTGAATAAACACAAAATGAGTGAGTCTGAAGATTTCGTGACATTGGCGTTAATGCAAATTTCACGGTTGTTATAAAATCTGTAACACAGATTTGAAATCTGTGTTAAGAAAAAATTATTCTGGCATTGCCACAAATAAGCAGCTAGTAAAAAAAAAAAAAAAAAAAAAAACTTTGTTTCTTGTGCTAAGACAAATTTGTGCTACGCGCCTTAACATAAATTTGTGTTACGCGTCTTAACACAAATTTGTGTTAATCCTGCATAACAATAATCGTTAAAAAAAACAAATTCCTTTTCACTTTCAGCGGATCGCGATGACGGAGATAAAACTGAGAACAACTCAACCGCCGACAATCCACCAGTATTACAGCCAACGGAAAAGCAGTCCCCAAAAATCACTACCGCCCCTCGGCAATGCAACGGACCTGTCGCAACGAAAGGTAAGCTCGTTACCGCTCCTACCGTCGACCCCCCACAAAACAACAACAATAATAATAACAAGGATTGTAGTAATGATTATGGCAATGATTATGGCAATGATTATGGCAATGATTATGGCAATGATTATGGCAATGATTATAGCAATGATTATAGCAATGATTATGGCAATGATTATAGCAATGATTATAGCAATGATTATTGCAATGATTATTGCAATGATTATTGCAATGATTATGGCAATGATTATGGCAATGATTATTGCAATGATTATTGCAATGATCATTGCAGTGGTCATTGCAGTGGTCATTGCAATGATTATTGCAATGAATATTGCAATGATTATTGCAATGATTATTGCAATGATTATGGCAATGACTATGGCAATGACTATGGCAATGACTATGGCAATGACTATGGCAATGATTATGGCAATGACTATGGCAATGACTATGGCAATGATTATTGCAATGATTATTGCAATGATTATTGCAATGATTATGGCAATGACTATGGCAATGACTATGGCAATGATTATAGCAATGATTATAGCAATGATTATAGCAATGATTATAGCAATGATTATAGCAATGATTATAGCAATGATTATTGCAATGATTATTGCAATGATCATTGCAGTGGTCATTGCAATGATTATGGCAATGATTATGGCAATGATTATTGCAATGAATATTGCAATGATTATTGCAATGATTATGGCAATGACTATGGCAATGACTATGGCAATGACTATGGCAATGATTATGGCAATGATTATGGCAATGACTATGGCAATGACTATGGCAATGATTATGGCAATGATTATTGCAATGATTATTGCAATGATTATTGCAATGATTATTGCAATGATTATTGCAATGATTATTGCAATGATTATTGCAATGATTATTGCAATGATTATTGCAATGATTATTGCAATGATTATGGCAATGACTATGGCAATGACTATTGCAATGACTATTGCAATGACTATGGCAATGATTATAACAATAATTATAACAATGATTATAACAATGATTATAGCAATGATTATTGCAATGATTATAGCAATGATTACAGCAATGAATATTGCAATGATTATTGCAATGATTGTAGCAATGATTGTAGCAATGATTATAGCAATGATTATAGCAATGATTATAGCAATGATTATAGCAATGATAATGGCAATAATAATGGAAATGGCAACGGCAAACAAAAAATCGAAATTGGGTCATCGAAAGTAGTCTTTTGCGCATGCCGGAAGTCCCGATAGCGCATAGAACGTCATATATATTTTATATACACACATCTCTACATATATATATATATATATATATATATATATATATATATATATATATATATATATATATATATGTACAAGAAATATATATCTAAATATAAAAAAAAAAATATATATATATATATATACAAATATAGATCAACGCACGTGTATAGATATGTATAGAGACGTTAAATTTCCGAAGCTCGTCCCCCCCCCCCCCCCCGCGGCTAAGCTTGCGCGTTTTGGCCTCTCTATGTCTCCCTCGTCGCTGTGACATAGCGAGTGGATCTCGCCCTCTCGCACCCTCGTGCGCGACCCGCCGTTTCTTTGCACACAGTTTCGACGGTGTGGATCGCGCGCGCTCCCTCCCTCCCGCAGCTACACCGAAACGCCCGGCCGTCTCGCTCGTGGCGACGGCCGCCCGACGAGCCCTCTCTCGATCTCTCCGGAGAGTTTTGCGGGTCCCCCCCCCCTCCCCCCCCCTCCCCCAGCTCCGGCAGTATGCGCTTCGAAGCCGTCCTGAACGAAGGTCCTTCCCGGTCCTCCCGTTCTATAATTATACTTTGCCTAGTTCCTAAACGACGGAGAGTTAAAAAAAAAAGAAACAAAAACAAAACAAAACAAAACAAAACAAAAACATCATCGTTGCGAATTTTCTTTTGTCCTCAGTCGGTGTCTCGTTAGAACGGCCGATCTCGCACCGGCGATTAAATCTCGGCAAAATCGTTCGTGTGATTCTTTATTTAGTGTTTTTTTTTTGTTTTTTTTTTTTTCTCTCACAACGTACACAAAAGTTTGGTTGTACGCGAGAGAATCGCGTGTTCGTCCCCGAGACTAGGTCTCCAGTTTTCGAACGTTCTGGCGTGTGAATCTGTAAAGATAAGAAATAAAATGAAATAAAATAAAATCGACTGGGAAAAAAAAAAAAAAAAAAAAAAAAAAACAGAATACGAAGAGGCTGTTCGGAATGTAAATAAATCCGTTGAGAGAGCGCGAAGCTATGCGATTGTCGGGCTGTGAGTGAGAAGCGAATTGATTCGTTTTAATTGGTGATTAAAAAAAATATATAAATTAAAAATAAAATAATCATTCGAAGTGATTGAGTTATCGAGATAGCAGTTCGTTCGGGGTTTTTTTTTTCTTTTTCATTTTTTACTGGTGTTCGGTGCGAGCGTTGAATCGGATCGGGGGGGGGGGGGAGGGGGGGCGGGAAATTTGACACACGAAATCGGTAATACGCAAAGTGGTCGAGCTGTCGTTCCAGGAGGTTGCGAGTCTATTGAGCCTCGCCAAGAGCGAGGCGGTATTCGTTGCCGGAAACTCTACGAGGGACCGGAAACGAGCCTCGTGGCGTTTCTATTCGACGAGAATGTTAACGCACAGTCACAGCGACGGAGAATTTCCTATATACTCGAAAGGTAAGCTTCTGATAAGTGACTATATCAGAACATACGACCGTAACGAATATAACGAATATAACGAATATAACGAATATAACGAATATAACGAATATAACGAATATAACGAATATAACGAATATAACGAATATAACGAATATAACGAATATAACGAATATAACGAATATAACGAATATAACGAATATAACGAATATAACGAATATAACGAATATAACGAATATAACGAATATAACGAATATAACGAATATAACGAATATAACGAATATAACGAATATAACGAATATAACGAATATAACGAATATAACGAATATAACGAATATAACGATACATCTGATGTATCTGATGTATCTGATGTATCTGATGTATCTGATGTATCTGATGTATCTGATGTATCTGATGTATCTGATGTATCTGATGTATCTGATGTATCTGATGTATCTGATGTATCTGATGTATCTGATGTATCTGATGTATCTGATGTATCTGATGTATCTGATGTATCTGATGTATCTGATGTATCTGATGTATCTGATGTATCTGATGTATCTGATGTATCTGATGTATCTGATGTATCTGATGTATCTGATGTATCTGATGTATCTGATGTATCTGATGTATCTGATGTATCTGATGTATCTGATGTATCTGATGTATCTGATGTATCTGACATATCCGATATATATTACGCGTTGAATAAGAAACACGCCACATTCGTTTTATCACACTTTTTGTTTTTTTTTTTTTATCAAGGCCACAAAGAATCAAGGGGAAAAATAATTTTTGAAACGTTCGCGACCCTCTCGGCTAATCTCGGTGTGAATCTGTGTGCCGCTCTGTCGAGTACCGTTGGCCTTAGATAGCAGGTTTCCACGGTCGTCTCGCACTTTCTGTAGTGTTGAGAGGCGGCTATTTCTGGATCGACGGTCACTTCCTTGTATTCTCCTGAGAATTCAGTGCGTTAGGCAAAAATTCGTCGAATTTTTTGTTGTTCGCTTTGTTTTTGGTAATTAAATGATTTACGTACGGGTGCCGAACATTGACCAGGCTCGCTTCAACTTCCAAATGTGATGATTTCCCACATCGATTATGTCGCGACCCTGAACTATGAACTTGCTGCGGTCGCCGGGATGATTTATCTCACGCCAACGCATCGTCTTCTTGTGTATCTTCAATTTTGGCAGACCTGTCGGAGAAATGTTGTTTTTTTTTTTTTGTTGTGTGAATTTAACAGCAACGACAACGGAAATCTTTAAGTACTTTGGAGACAAAAATATTGTCAATATTGCCGATGTCGCCAGACAACCAATTTTAGAACATTCGATTTAAGATATTTTGAATTAGATATTTTGATTTTCGATAGTTTGGATTTAGATGTTTAGTTTTCACATATTTTGGATTTAGATGGTTGGGTTTTTCGATGTTTTGGGATTTAGATGCTTAGGTTTTAGATATTTTGGACTCAGATGATTCGCTTTTAGAAATATTGGACTTAGATGTGTTGCGAATTAGATGCTTAGGTTTTAGACGTTTTGGACTTAGATAGTTCGGGTTTTAGAAATGTTAGACTTAGATAGTTCGGGGTTTAGAAATGTTAGACTTAGATTTTTGGGATTTAGATGTTTTGGACTTAGATGATTTAGTGTTAAAAACGTTGGACTTAGATGTTTTGGGATTTTGGTACTTAGGTTTTAGATCTTTTGGACTTAGATGATTCGGTTTTAGAAATGTTGGACTTAGATGTGTTGCGAATTAGATGCATCATAGGTTTTAGACGTTTTGGACTTAGGAAGTTCGGGTTTTAGAAATGTTAGACTTAGATGTTTTGGGATTTAGATGGCTTGGATCTTCGATATTTTGAATTTCGATGGTTTGGTTTTAGATATTGTGGATTTAGATCTTTTGGACTTAGATGGTTTAGTGTTAAAAATGTTAGACTTAGATGTTTTGGGATTTAGATGCTTAGGTTTGAGATATTTTGGACTCAGATGATTCGCTTTTAGAAATATTGGACTTATATGTGTTGCAAATTAGATGCCTAGGTTTTAGACGTTTTGGACTTAGATAGTTCGGGTTTTAGAAATGTTAGACTTAGATGTTTTGGGATTTAGATGGCTTGGATCTTCGATATTTTGAATTTCGATGGTTTGGTTTTAGATATTGTGGATTTAGATCTTTTGGACTTAGATGGTTTAGTGTTAAAAATGTTGGACTTAGATGTTTTGGGATTTAGGTGCTTGGGTTTTAGATCTTTTTGGCTTAGATGATTCGGTTTTAGAAATGTTGGACTTAGATGTGTTGGGTATTAGGTGCATAGGTTTTAGATGTGTTTTACTTAGACAGTTCGGGTTTTAGAAATGTTGGACTTAGATGGTTAAGTTTTAGAAATGTTGGACTTAGATGGTTAGGTTTTAGAAATGTCGCACTTAGATGGTTAGGCATTAGAAATGTTGCACTTAGATGGTTAGGTTTTAGAAATGTTGGACTTAGATGGTTAGGTTACAGAAATGTTGGACTCAGATGTCTTGGGACTTAGATTCTTAGGTTTCAGATATTTTCAATTTATATGTTTTGGACTTAGATAGTTCGGGTTTTAGAAATGTTGGACTTAGATGGTTAAGTTTCAGAAATGTTGGACTTAGATGTCTTGGGACTTAGATTCTTAGGTTTCAGATATTTTCGATTTATATGTTTTGGACTTAGATAGTTCGGGTTTTAGAAATGTTGGACTTAGATGGTTAAGTTTCAGAAATGTTGGACTTAGATGTCTTGGGACTTAGATTCTTAGGTTTCATATATTTTCGATTTATATGTTTTGGACTTAGATAGTTCGGGTTTTAGAAATGTTGGACTTAGATGGTTAAGTTTCAGAAATGTTGGACTTAGATGTCTTGGGACTTAGATTCTTAGGTTTCATATATTTTCGATTTATATGTTTTGGACTTAGATAGTTCGGGTTTTAGAAATGTTGGACTTAGATGGTTAGGTTACAGAAATGTTGGACTTAGATGTCTTGGGACTTAGATTCTTAGGTTTCAGATATTTTCGATTTATATGTTTTGGACTTAGATGGTTAAGTTTCAGAAATGTTGGACTTAGATGTCTTGGGACTTAGATTCTTAGGTTTCAGATATTTTCGATTTATATGTTTTGGACTTAGATAGTTCGGGTTTTAGAAATGGTGAACTTAGATGTTGTGGGATTTAGATGCTTGGGTTTCAGAAATGTACTTAGATGTATTGGTTTTAGATCTTTTGGCTTTAGACATTTATATATCATTTCATCGATGCTTTGTATTGCCTTCTCAGTTAAAAAAAAAAAAAAAAAAAAAAAAAAAAAAAAAAAAAAAAAAAAAAACCTCGTTTCTAAGTCCACTTCAACGATCCACTTTTTTTTGTTTATCTCCCTCGAAACTACGATTGAAAGTTGACTTTTGGTAGATAATCAATTATTATTATTATTATTATTATTATTATTATTTTTTTTTTTTTTCTGTTATATTACCGGCTCTGAGCGGTCTCGTATCGTCCGGATGCATCAGATAAAAGAACATGTTTCGAAATATCCAAGCGCCGGTAAGGGAGTCGGCGCTCCGACGATCGTTCAGATAATCCATCATAGTTGCGATGTCGTCGTGCACTCTCGGAACTATGTACTCGTCGATATCAACGCCGGCGACGTAACGATAAGATTGGTGAAAGCTGCTTCTATAGAGACAATCGTTGAGCGCAGCGAATATACCGTCGACACGGAGATTCCTCTCGTAGACGTAAAACTCTGATATCCGCCACTGAACGACGATCGCGAGATTCTCCCTCGTGTAATAATCGAGAATCTTGTCGATTCGCGGGTCCACCGTGTCCCGGTAAAACGTGAATCTCTCCGCTCCCATCATACGATAAAATTCGACGAACGCCATAATATCGACGACCTTGTCGAATCGATGGTGAAGCGGCTGAACGCAAACCGCTAGAGAATTTTTTTCGGAATTTTTTTCGGAATTTTTTTCGGAATTTTCTTCGGAATTTTTTTCGGAATTTTTTTCGGAATTTTCTTCGGAATTTTTTTCGGAATTTTTTTCGGAATTTTTTTCGGAATTTTTTTCGGAATTTTTTTCGGAATTTTTTTCGGAATTTTTTTCGGAATTTTTTTCGGAATTTTTTTCGGAATTTTTTTCGGAATTTTTTTCGGAATTTTTTTCGGAATTTTTTTCGGAATTTTTTTCGGAATTTTTTTCGGAATTTTTTTCGGAATTTTTTTCGGTATTTTTTTCGGAATTTTTTTCGGAATTTTTTTCGGAATTTTTTTCGGAATTTTCTTCGGAATTTTTTTCGGAATTTTTTTCGGAATTTTTTTCGGAATTTTCTTCGGAATTTTTTTCGGAATCTTTTGAAGAATCTTTCCAGCCGTTTATCGGATAGCGAACGACGACGTATTCGCGATCGTCGATCGGCTCGGGATCGGCTTCCGATCCGGCGGACACGCTGACCTGGTACGGCAATTTGATATCGCCGATATCTTCGCGTCCGGGCAGTTCGCAGAGCAAAAAAGCGGCGCAGTATGTCATACCGAAGTTCTCCTGGAAGGCGGCCAGACGCGTGCCGATGGCCCGCCTGCTGAGAACGCTAGTCTCCTCGTTGTCACGATATCTGTATCTGTAGTGACAAGTCAGCGGGGAATTTTCCATCTTTACCGGAACTATTCCGATGATTCTGATCTGGAGGGGAAAAAAAAAAAAAAAAAAAAAAAAAAACACAAAATTAGATATCGAGCGATGTTTATGATGATCGGAAGGATGGCATTCGTTCGAGGAGTCTACCATAGCCCAGGCCGTGTCCTCCCGGACAAGACTCGAGTCCTCTTCGAGGACCACTTCCGGTCTCGTGTCCAAGTAGGCCGACAGTATTCGAGCTCCTTCGACTCGAGGAGTCCTCCAACTGTCCCGAGACTCGTCGACGACTGGCAGACGTTTCAGTGCCCTGTTCAATTCGTCCGCCCTCGAATCACCGAGATCTTTCAGCCTCGACAGTCTCTCCGTCCGCTGCCAATGAAACAAAATAATCCGAGCCAATTATTTCCCAAAAAAAAAAAGAGCAATGAAAGATCTCAACGTCATCCACGTTCATAGTTTACGAAAATTCAACTCAAATGGTAAAATGGTAAAATGGTAAAATGGTAAAATGGTAAAATGGTAAAATGGTAAAATGGTAAAATGGTAAAATGGTAAAATGGTAAAATGGTAAAATGGTAAAATGGTAAAATGGTAAAATGGTAAAATGGTAAAATGGTAAAATGGTAAAATGGTAAAATGGTAAAATGGTAAAATGGTAAAATGGTAAAATGGTAAAATGGTAAAATGGTAAAATGGTAAAATGGTAAAATGGTAAAATGGTAAAATGGTAAAATGGTAAAATGGTAAAATGGTAAAATGGTAAAATGGTAAAATGGTAAAATGGTAAAATGGTAAAATGGTAAAATGGTAAAATGGTAAAATGGTAAAATGGTAAAATGGTAAAATGGTAAAATGGTAAAATGGTAAAATGGCAAAATGGCAAAATGGCAAAATGGCAAAATGGCAAAATGGTGACAGCAATGGCAAAATGGCAATGGCAATGTCAACAATAATAAGATCACCGAAATGTATTATTGCCATTATCATTACCAATATTTTTATTACACTCGGTAACTCGTATATAATTACGGGGGGGGGGAAGGTTTGACTCGAGTAGAAAAAGAAGACTCACCAGCCAGAGGAACATTAGAAGAAACAAAGTGAAAAGGGATCCGTATTGCAGTAACAATTTGCCGTAAACACGAAGACAATTAACGCCGGCCAATTTTCTTCCGGACAGAAGAAGCCGGTGTTTGAACATGGTCGCTGTCAGTTTGGCGGGACTGCGTTCTTCTGGCCGCAGCAGTGGGAGAAGGCGCGAGAGCCGCACGCGCACCGCGTAGCACAATCGCCGACAGATCCGACCAACGGACTGAGCGTGCGTTTTCGCTTTCGTTTAGACTCGATTCCCGTTATCTTTTCTTTTTTTTTTTTTTTTTTTTTTGTTCACTCTCGTAATTCTCCCGATAAGCCTCCGCACTGAATTCTCTCCACCCTCTCCTCGCTCGCGCGATCGCACACTTGCCCGTTATCTGATATTTACGTGTCGCAGAGATAGAGCACGAGACTCGGTAACACGGAAATATTCGAGTTTTACGCGTTTTCACTGTACAGACGCGATACAGTTTATTCAACGCTCGCGGTGAGACTTGCGTGGCGTGGATAACGCATTTTTTTATTTTTTTATTTTTTATTTTTTTTTTTATTTTTTTTTTATGTTCGTACGTTATCGAGAGTTAGTGACTTTTTGTTCGATCACTTTGTTTCGGTTGGGCCGAGCGAGATTTCGGACAACCGGAAGTCTTTGCAATGTGATGAAAGATCTTTTTTTTTTTTTTTTTTTTTTGCTTGGAAAAAATTGTGGAAAAAAATTGAAAAAATTCTCAAACGTGCGCGCCACTTGTGTGAAGCTGTCCTGCAACATTTTTTTTATTTTTTTTTTAAATGTTCGCCCAGCCGTTTCGAAGGTGGATTTGCCAAAGTTAAGAAAAGCATTAAAAAAAAAAAAAAAAAAAAAAAAAAAAAAAAAAAAAAAAAAAAAAAAAAAAAAAAAAAAAAACTGACATTAAGGAATTTGACTTTTGGGACTTTGGGAAAACATATGCAAAAGCTCGCGTGTTCGCATTGGGTATTTGTAATATAAAAAACGCCGCATTTGCAAGTCAATTTTCACGGTTTTAATTAAAAACATTCCACCTTCCATGCAAACATTACGAGATTTTTCGATTGAATCTATAGTACAATTAATCCTTAAAGCGCATTCCACTATATTTCGTAATTACAAGCCTCGGACACCGGTAGAGATGCGAACGGTAAATGTTACCGGTAATTTTACCATATTTTTTAACGTAAAGACACGGTACGTGCCCGCTTTTAACATTACCACATTATGATGAATTATAATTACCACATTATGATAAATTATAATTACCACATTATAATTAATTATAATTACCACATTATGATAAATCATAATCACCACATTATGATAAATTATAATTACCACATTTTGATCAATTATAATTACCACATTTTGATCAATTATAATTACCACATTTTGATCAATTATAATTACCACATTTTGATAAATTATAATTATCACATTTTGATAAATTATAATTACCACATTATGATAAATTATAATTACCACATTATGATAAATCATAATTACCACATTTTGATCAATTATAATTACCACATTTTGATAAATTATAATTATCACATTTTGATAAATTATAATTACCACATTATGATAAATTATAATTACCACATTATGATAAATCATAATTACCACATTTTGATCAATTATAATTACCACATTTTGATCAATTATAATTACCACATTTTGATCAATTATAATTACCACATTTTGATCAATTATAATTACCACATTTTGATCAATTATAATTACCACATTATGATAAATTATAATTACCACAATTTGATAAATTATAATTACCACATTATGATTAATTATAATTATATCACATTATGATAAATTCTAATTACCACATTATGGTAATTATAATTACCACATTATGATAAATTATAATTACCACATTATGATAAATTCTAATTACCACATTATGGTAATTATAATTACCACATTATGATAAATTATAATTACCACATTACAACAAAGTCATATTGTCAATTCGGTCATGCGTTTTAAAAATATCGTCTCTAGTCTTGTCTTAAAATATCGCCAACGAAATGGGTGAATTTTGAAGAAAAAAAAAAAAAAAAAAAAAATGTTACGATAAGGTCGCCAAGAAAAATGTGTTTTGGTAATTTTCACAGTTATCGAGATGAATTTAACAAATTTTTCGACCGCTGATCCACATGACATTGCCGGTTATTTAAATAGTTAGATTTCATAAGTTTTGACCTCACAAGATTTTGTTAAAAAAAAAAAAAAAAAAAATGAGATAAAAAAAAATCAGCTCCCAATCCGGTAAAAAAAATACGGTAATTTTGCAAAAATATAAAAATACCGCTATTTCGAAATCTCTAAGCGCCGATCGTTGCGGAGGTCGAAGATCGATGATCGTCGGTCACGAGTTCGGCGGTGTTACCGACTGCGGAATTCGACGCGGTAGTTCGGTCATTCTCCGTCGAGTCGTCGTCGTCGTCGTCGTCGCTTATCACGCCGACGATTCCGATGAGCTCCAAGGTGTCGCGTTTTTTCTCGCCGTTTCCGGTCTCGTTCGTGGCCGTTTTCTCGATAGATTCGCGACCGTCGTTGCCGGTCGAGAAATTTCTCTCGCCGAGAAGATCGTTCGGCAGCACTGCCGAGAGATCGGCCGGCGCGGTGAGCGCAGCGCCATCGTACGGCGCCCGCTCGAACCCGGTTGCGGAATCGGACATTCCCATGGCGTAGCTGGAGGCGAATTGTCGCGGAGAAAAATCCGCGAGCGAATCGATTTCCATCGTCGCGGAGGATGTGATTGGACGAAAATCCGACGGCACTCTCGCACCGTAATCCGTGTAGCTGATGAAGTCGCCGTTGGGTTTTCTCGCAACGACGCTCCAGGGACCGTAGAAGCTCCGCAGGCCGAACTTGTGCCAGGCGTTTAGGTCCTCGTCTGTTGGCGGGAATTTTATGAAAATTATTGTATGGTTTTTTTTTGCAATTGTTTTATTTTTATGATTTTTTTTTTTTTTTTCTTAATTTTGGGAGTTGCGGCTTCTCGATTGGTGGGCAGATAACAAGGGTGCGGTGTGAGCGGAAAGTAGTCATTGCATCGTCTTCGGGGACGAGAAACGAACAAACTTTGCCTTTGGAATTTTTTTTCTAGCTTTCGCGGTTTCCGAGATACAAGCGATCGAAGCCTCCAGCCAATGGGATCGCTCGAAAAGCTGCACCCTCGTGCGCTTCTCCCATTGGTGCGAACTTCAATCGCTCGTAACTCGGAAACTATGGACGCTAGAGAAAAATTTCCGGGGGATGATTTGCTCGGTTTTCAACCGTGAAGACGACTATGCACTTTTCGATCGATTATTGTTCAGTGGATTAATAAATAAATGGAAATAAATCGATAGAACGACTTCTCTATCCTCGTATCTGGTACCGGTATCAAAATCGAGAATCGCTTGACCGTCTGTTAGTGGGATTTCATGAAAATAATTGTCTGATGTTTGGCGATTATTTTTTTTTTTAATGTTTATTCATTTTAATAGTCATCGTTCCACGTCGTTTCTCGATCAGCCGCAAGATAACAACGGTGCGAAATGAACGAAAAGTAACCATCGCATCGTGTTCGGGGTCGAGAAACGAACAAACTTTTCCTTTGGAATTTTTTTTCTAGCTTTCGCGGTTTCCGAGATACGAGCGATCGAAGCCTCCAGCCAATGGGATCGCTCGAAAGGCTGCACCCTCGTGCGCTTCTCCCATTGGCGCGGACTTCAATCGCTCATAACTCCGAAACTATGGACGCTAGAGAAAAATTTCCGGGGGATGATTTGTTCGGTTTTCAACCGTGAAGACGACTATCCACTTTTCGAACGATCATTGTCCACCGGATAAATAAATAAATAAATAAATGGAAGTTAATCGATTCAACGACCTTTTCTCTACTCCTACATTACGTACCGGTATAAAAATCGGGAATCGCTCGACCCACCGCTCCATTAATAATGAGGAAAATTCCTCCGAGTAAAAAACTTCCCTGAGCCATCATAATCCTATCTCCTTCCCCACGAGATAAACTCAACGACTAGCGAACGATGACTGGTGACCGTCGTATCATTCCCGAGTCTGCTTATATAGCCAACTCCAGTTTCCACCGGAGTCCTCGAACGCTTAACTATGGGTTAACATTGATCCAACCTTTTAGCACTGTTCGCGTGGAGAACGTATAGCTCCTCGTTTGCTCGCCGCTTGTACATCTTTATACTTTCCTCACATATACATACATATACATATATATATATATATATATATATATATACATATATACATATATGCATATGAATATATTTCTCATTTAGTTCACCGGCCCGAATGAATTTCACCCTTTATGCATGACTTATTTCTAACTTTAGCTCACTTATTATAATAATTATTATTAATAATTATTAATATCATTGATATAAGTGTTATAAACAATATAAATGACAATATATTTCGCATTTAGTTCACCGGCTCGAATAAATTTTACCATTTATGGCGAAATTATTTCTAACTTTAGCTCACTTGTAATAATAATAATAATAATAATAATAATAATAATAATAATTATTATTATTATTATTATTATTAGTGCGTTAATTGGGAGGGCCGATTAACGATGTGAGACGAAGCGATGCGACAGTAATGAGCGATTGATCGGTGACCCAAACCTGCGCCGCAATTTATCACAATTAACAACAACAATAACAATATTTATTGATCAATACATACATACAAATATGTATGCATAAAATAGCCGGGATTTAAAATAACATTAAACTCATGAGGTGAAAATAGGTTAAAAAAACTCCAAAGACTAAAATACATTGCGAAGACATTTAATTAAAAAAAAAAAAAAATTAATGTCATAGAAAAAAATCATTAAGGTCGCGTCGATAATTTTTTTTTTTTTTTTTTCTTTCCTTTCGATTTTATTTTTACTATCGTGTCGAGCCGACAGCCGCGTAAGAATAGGTCGACGCTCGCGCTTTTCTTTTTAGTATTATTTATTTATTTTTTTTTTTATAAAAATAAATATTATTTTTTTAATAAAAATAAATATTATTTTTTTAATAAAAATAAATATATATTTTTTTCTATAAAAATAAATATTTTTTTTTATAATAAAAATAAATATTTTTTTTTTTTATAAAAATAAATATTATTTTTATAGTAACAATTATTTTTTTTTTACAACAAAAAAAGTTATTATTTTACGAGCGCTTTTCTTTTTAGTATTATTTATATATTTTATTTTTTTAATAAAAATAAATATTATTTTTATAGTAACAATTATTATTTTTTTTTTTACAACAAAAAAAAGTTATTATTTTACGAGCGCTGTTATTCTCTGTGTCGCGTCCGTATGCGACGCAAATTCGTACACACGTCTCGCAGAAGCTAATTGTCGCTAATTCGCGAAGACGTTTTCTCGGGGACGGAGCGAGATGCTAATTGCGGCACGGATAACGCGAGACAAACGTCGCATGGGATCGAATGATTTTTTTTTTTTTTCATTTTTATTTATTTTTTTTTTTTTTTTGCTCCGGTAGTTGACTATCATTATCAGCCTTGAGCGATACGAGGAAATTTCCTACACAATCGCACGAATTCTCATTGGCAGCGACGAGAAATGTTCTGTAAACAAAATGAATTCGACCGCTCGCTCGGCGCCAATCGGCGTCAGAAAGTTTCCTGCTGTTCGCCATTTTTTTTTTGCCCAATTATGAAAATAATTTTTTTTTTTTTTTTTTTTTTTTTTTTTTTTTTTTTTTTTTTTGAGGTCGACTGGATGTATAACAATTAAATCTAGGAGGTATGAATTTAGTACAGTGGTCGAAAGTGAAAGTTCTCGATTTTATGCAACAAAAATCGTTTTTTTTTTTGTGATTTAAATGGAAAATATTGGGCTGGGAGCAAAACAATTGTTATATTCGTGTTCAGCGGGAGAAAATACGTCGAATATAGCCTTGAAACAAAAAAAAAATCGACAGAACGACGATTTTTCAATTTTGGAGCAACTTTTGAAAAACTGTCGATTTTCATGATTTTCAAACGTCGATATCTCGGCTCCCAATGGAGCTAGGGAAAATCCGAGGTGCTCGTCGTGTTCTACGGGAAAAAATACACAAGATAGAGTCTTGTCCGAAGTTCCAGAAGCGTTTTATCGGGCAGTTTCAGGACGTTGAAAAACCCAAAAAATTGACTCTTAAGGGGGGAATTGGAATTTTTTGACGAAATTTTTTTTTCTTTTTTGAAAATGAACTGCCACTTATTCCGACGTATTTTTTCCCGCTGAGCACGAATCCGCTGGCCTTTTTGGGACTAAAGTACAGTGAGAGATTGAAAATCTCGATTTTACGCATCAAAAATTCTATTTTTGTGATTTAAATGGAAAATATTGGGCTGGGAGCAAAACAATTATTATATTCGTGTTCAGCGGGAAAAAATACGTCGAATATAGCCTTGAAACAAAAAAAAAATCGACAGAACGACGATTTTTCAATTTTGGAGCAACTTTTGAAAAACTGTCGATTTTCATGATTTTCAAACGTCGATATCTCGGCTCCCAATGGAGCTAGGAAAAATCCGAGGTGCTCGTCGTGTTCTGCGAGAAAAAATACACAAGATAGGCTCTTGTCCGAAGTTCCAGAAGCGTTTTATCGGGCAGTTTCAGGACGTTGAAAAACCCAAAAAATTTACTCTTAAGGGGGGGCTTGGAATTTTTTGACGAATTTTTTTTTTCTTTTTTAAAAACGTACTGCCACGTATTTGGACGTATTTTTTGCCGCAGAACACGAATCCGCTGGCATTTTTTGGGACTAGAGTACAGTGAGTCATCGAAAATCTCGATTTTATTCACGAAAAATCGTATTTTTGGGATTTAAATGGAAAATATTGGGCTGGGTGTAAAATAATTTTATGAAAAAGACATTTTTTTTTTACGTTATTTCCTCGCATGGTTTCCTCATTTATTACAATTTCTCGCATAGCTTCCTTAAAAAATTCAGCTATGCTCAAAATTGTACAA